>CAUYLG010033718.1:0-67099 GCA_963573385.1 Cacajao melanocephalus
TCTAATTTGCCTTTCTCTAATGACCAGTGATGATGAGCATTTTTTCATATGTTTGTTGGTCTCATATATGCCTTCTTTTGAAAAGTGTCTGTTCGTATCCTTTGCCCACTTTTTGATGGGGTTGTTTGTTTTTTTCTTGTAAATTTGTTTAAGTTCTTTGTAGATTGTGGATATTAGCCCTTTGTCAGATGGGTGGATTGCAAAAATTTTCTCTCATTCTGTAGGTTGCCTGTTCACTCTGATGATAGTTTCTTTTGCTGTGCAGAAGCACTTAAGCTTGATTAGATCTCATTTGCCTATTTTGGCTTTTGTTGCCATTGCTTTTGGTGTTTTAGTCATGAAGTCCTTGCCCATGCCTATGTCCTGAATGACAATGAGAACACATGGACACAGGGAGGGGAACATCACACACCATGGTCTGTTGCGGGGTGGAGTGCTGGGGGAGGGATAGCATTAGGAGAAATATCTAATGTAGACATAAGACCTAACACCGTAAAAACCCTACAAGAAAACCTAGGCAAAACCATTCAGGACATAGGCATAGGCAAAGACTTTCTGACTAAAACACCAAAAGCAATGGCAACAAAAGCCAAAATAGACAAATGGGACCTAATTAAACTCCAGAGCTTCTGCACAGCAAAAAAAAAAAAAAAAAAATCATTAGAGCGAACTGGCAACCAACAGAATGGGAAAAAATTTTTGCAATCTACCCACCTGACAAAGGGCTAATATCCAGAATCTACAAGGAACTGAAAGAGATTTATAAGAAAAAAAAATCCAAAAGTGGGTGAAGGATATGAACACTTTTCAAAAGAAGACATATAGGAAGCCAACAAACATAGGAAAAAATGCTCATCATCACTGGTCATTAGAGAAATGCAAATCAAAACCACACTGAGATACCATCTCACATCAGTTAGAATGGCGATCATTAAAAAATCTGGAGACAACAGATGCTTGAGAGGATGTGGAGAAATAGGAACAGTTTTACACTGTTGGTGGGAGTGTAAATTAGTTCAGCCATTGTGGAAGACAGTGTGGCGATTCCTCAAGGATCTAGAAATAGAAATGCCATTTGACCCAGCAATCCCATTACTGGGTATATACCCAAAGGACTATAAATGGTTCTAGAATAAATACACATGCACACGCATGTTCATTGTGGCACTGTTTACAATAGCAAAGACCTGGAACCAAGCCAAATGCCCATCAATGATAGACTGGACAAAGAGAATGTGGCACATATACACCATGGAATACTATGCAGCCATAAAAAACAATGAGTTTGTGTCCTTTGTAGGGACATGGATGAACCTGGAAACCATCGTTCTCAGCAAACTGACCAAGAACAGAAAATCAAACACTGCATGTTCTCACTCATAGGCGGGTGTTGAACAATGGGAACACTTGGACACAAAGAGGGGAGCATCACACACTGGGGTCTGTTGGGGGCGCTATGGGAAGGATAGTGGGAGGGAGGGTTGGGGAGGGATAATGTGGGGAGAAATGTCAGGTATAGGTGATGGGGGGATGGTGGCACAAACACCTTGCCATGAATGTACCTATGCAACAACCTTGTGTGATCTGCACATGTACCCCAGAATCTAAAGTACAAAAAAGTAGTTGCATAAAGTTATTCAGGGTAGCCTCTTACCGTTTTTAAAGTTTCTTCTGTTTCAATAGTTATTTCCTTCATTGTCAATTCTTATGTTGTATATTTGGGGATTCCTTCTTTATTTTTTTGATTGGGTTAGCCAGCTGTTTGCATATTTTGTCTATTTTTCAAAAAAGAACTGGGATTGAATTTGTGACTTAATTACCCTCTTTTTCTCTTCTCTACTTCGTCGATTTCTTTCCCTTTGCTTTATTTCAGCCTTTTCTCAACAAGCTATTTTCCTAGTTTTCTGATTTGGGAATTTAATTTATGGATTCATGACATGTGTTTAAAGCTACATACTTTTCTCTAATTACCATTTTAAATATTTCCCATGGATTCAGAAGTGTGTTTTTATTATCATGATTTCTAAAATATTCTGTAATTTTAGTTAGTAATTTGCATTTTAGCCATTTCCATGTGCAATAATGTTGTTAATTTATTTTCTAGTTTTGTTGCACTTGGTCATAGAGTGATTATAACATTTTTACTTTTCTTTTTCTGAGACAGAGTCTTGCTCTGTTACCCAGGCTGGAGTGCAGTGGTGTGATCTTGGCTCACTGCAACTTCTTCCTCGCAGGTTCAAATGACTCTCATGCCTCAGTCTTCCAAATAGATGGGATTAAAGGTGTGCATCACCACACCTGGCTAAATTTTTTTTGTGTGTTTTTAGTAGAGACAGGGTTTTGCCATGTTTCCCAGGCAGGTCTCGAACTCCTGGCCTCAAGTTATCATCCCACTTTGGCCTCCCAAAGTGCTGGAATTACAGACATGAGCCACTGAGCCCAGCTAATACTTTTACTTCATGGAACTTATTGCTTTCTTGTGTATAAATGTACCATTAAATTTTGTGAATATTTCATGTGCACTTGAGAAGAAGTTGTATTAGTATTGGGAATTAAATTTCGACATATGCATATGCATACATACATACATAGAGTGTGTGTGTCTATTCAAAGATCTGCCTTATTGATTATATTCCTTAAGTTCTATTTTTTTACTTATTTTTTCTTTGTTCACTTGTCTTATCCCAAGAATGATGTTCTCATGACCAGTTATGGGTTTTGTCTATTTCCACTTTCATCTCATTCTTTCTGGCTTATAAAATAAATATACTTTTCCTATCCCTTTCTTGGTACAAAAATATTTATAACTGTTATCATTTCATTGTGAACTGTGACCTGCCAAGCGTCCTTTATCATCGTGTTTAATGGATGCTGGCCCGAATTCTATTTTGTCTGATGTTGAGATTGTAGCTCATGCTCACAGCTCAGAGTCCCAGTAGTTAGTTACATCAGTTTCGATTAGCAAGTGCTTCAAAGCTCTATGGTTTTAGCAATACAGTGATTAATTTTTCATCAGAATAGCTGTTGGTTAGCAGCAGAAAGGAAAAGAAATACAATTAAGAAATGTAAGGGGCTGGACGTGGTGGCTCACGCCTGTAATCCTAGCACTTAGGGAGGCTAAGATGAGTGGATCACTTGAGGTCTGGAGTTTGAAAACAGCCTGGCCAACATGAGAAAACCCCATCTCTACTAAAAATACAAAAATTAGCCAGGTGTGGAGGCTGAGGCAGGAGAATTGCTTGAACACGGGAGGCAGAGGTTGTAGTGAACTGAGATTGTGCCATTGGATTCCAGCCTCGGGGACAAGAGTGAAACTCCATCTCAAAAAAGAAAAAAAAAAAACACAGAAAAAAGAAATGTAAGGTGCCAATGAGGAAGAGAATAATAATAAAACTGACATTAATGCCAATTCATCTTACACTTTTCAATAGGTAAGTTACCCGATGGATTGGCTTAAAAGTCTTATACAGCACATCAAGGTTTCTCTAGAAATTAAAAATAAGGTTAAAAAGAAAAAAAAATGACCGTGATCTGAATTATTGTATTTTTGATGAAACGCTTATCTAAAATAAAATAGTTTTATATCAGTTCACCTTATCTTATGCCAGACAAGGTTACTGCAAATAACTTTTTGTAATTCCAAACAAAACGGGTAAGATGAGTTTCTTTTTCCCTGTGAAATGTGTTTACAAGTCAAAAAGGGCTGGGGGCCAGACACGGTGGCTCATGCCTGTGATCTCAGCACTGTGGGAGTCCAAGGTGGGCGAATCACTTGAGGTCATGAGTTCGAGACCAGTGTGGCCAACATGGTGAAACCCCATCTCTACTAAAAACACAAAAATTAGCTGGCATGGAGGTACACACCTGTAATCCCATCTACTCAGGAGGCTGAGGCAGGAGAATCTCTTGAACCCTGGAGGTGGAGATTGCAGCAAATCGAGATTGTGCCACCGCACTCCAGCCTGGGAGACAGAGCAGACTCTATCTCAAAAAAAAGGAGGGAGGAGTTGGGAAAGGCTACCTCAGTGCTTGCTTCTGCATTTCTTGTCACTCACAATAACCCCCTGAGCTTTGTATTAGTTCCGGATTTCTCTGAACTCACCTGCTTTATGGTTGTGTTCTTCTGCAAACTGTACCTTGGCACATTGAGTGTATTGAATTATGACCAAATGACAGTCGTTATGACAAATAAACAAGGCCTGCCCCTCTTCCTGCCTTTGCTTTACCCAGAATCTATAAAAGTATGATTATCAGCAGGCATTCAGCCTCCTCTGCTGGAGGTTTTTAATCATTCAACCACCAGAGCCATGCAATTTTCTGGAAAACACACTACTGGTCTCAGGGCTCAGCATTACACTACAAGGCTCCAAACCTGTGAGCTTCAGGCCAGGTCAAGATAGCTTACTGTCTTCATTTACCCATCCCACTTTCACACACACCCTACTGCAATCAATGATTTCTATCTTCCCACAGCTGGGGTAGCAGGGAGCTGAGCTGAGAGCCACTCCCACCCAAGCAGAGGAGGCTCAGGAGAAGAGCTGGAAGGGATGGTGAAGGCAAGGATCTGCTCCAGGAATGGACAGTCGCTCTGGCCATGAAACCCCTAGTGGGAGACAGCCTAGGAGGCTGGCTGGTGAGTTAGATCAAGTCAAACTGAACAGAATCATGAGGAACTGACTGAGCCTGTCTACAGAGTTCACATCTCAAGACAGTCACAACCACAATAAAATAGTCATTGTGTGTTGACCTGTTATAAGAGCAGTGACTTCTGCTACTAGCCAGTGGACTTTGCTTCACCCTTCAGGTTGTTCTGCCTACCACTGCTTAACCCTCATAGCTACCTTGGAAGGGTGGTCAGAGAAGGCATCATTATTATCCAGCAGGAAACTATGGCTGGATGTCCAATGACACCCATGAAACTTGAATTCACTTTTCTGTCTCTAGACCCTATGGGGCATCACCTGTCAGTCTTCCTGCACCTCAGCAGAGATGAAAGTGAAGATCAGAATTCCTACCCCCAAGTTATGTGACTTTGGAATAAGGATTGTTTTGAGATGAAGGCAATGAAGAAGCATCAAATGCGGAAAGAATGCTTTGCCTTCCCTAATCTGCCTCAAAGCAGGACATACATTTCCCTCTGTTAAGGTGTTTCTACCTCTCTCCCCTATCAGGAGACTGAAAGCTAGCACTGAGATGGGTCTGCACAAATGATCTTTACTAAAATAGCTCTTATCTTCCATTAGTTTACCTCAGATATTTACCTTCCCACAATTTCCCACCTCTAGAAGTCCAAATGTCTTTCCCTTCACCTTATCACTTCTTCACAATTTATTACCTTTTGTTAAAGTGGTATATGAGCCCCTGGGTTTAACCACTTCTTGGGACCTTCACTTATTTTCTATGAAGGTCTCTATGCACATAAAAATTAAAATATCAGCATCACATCAATTTTGTTTTCTTTTTCTCCTGTTAATCTTCCTTTTTAATAAGTTTAATTTGTAGGCTCCAGCTGAAGAACCTAAGAGGGTAGAGGAAAGTGAAGAGCACAGGTCATGGCCACTGTGCCTTGGGTTCTTGAGCAGCTGCCATCTGGGAGCCAAGTACTCTTCTGCCCAGGGTCTGTCCAGGGCATCATCCACCACTTCTACTCTGAGTCTCAGGACTGTCTGGCCATGTCCCGCTGCCCTGGAGAAAGGCATTTTCTTGTTGCAGATCCATTTATTATCCTCTTTCTCACCTCTCAAGTACGTATTTCCATTGACTCAGTCAGATCACCTCTGCCTGGCAGAGCCCAATTCAGAGTCTCCTTTCCCTTTGAGACTGCCTCTGTTAGGAGGAGTGTTGTGCTAACATTGAGGCCTAAACACCACATATTTTTTCCTCCCAGTTGACTGTATGTGTATCTGTGAACTGATTTTTTAAATGACCATATTTACCTTCTCAACTCCTCTTAATATGTTGAGCTGCTTGAGGACATGCCATATCAACATGAATGCTGCATGGATTTCATAGAGCTGGGAGCTGAGTTAGAGTTTATGATACCTCCATGGCTGCAGCTTTCTTATCAGAAGTGACCGTATCATCTTCTTCCTTTGTAAACTCCCAAGCACCTGGACTGAACGCTGTGCACACAGTGAATGTTAAATAAATATTGACTGATTGTTCTTGTTCGATAATATTCCTGTCTATAAAAACTCAACAAATTTTAACTCTTTGGTAAAACTCCTTAAGACATTGAAAAACAAGATATCCTATGAGTGCTATGGAAGTATGAATAATGTATTAATGAGAGTTGTTATTTAGCTTCTTGCCATTTGATATGCAAAACAGGGCTATTGTGAGTCTTGAGAACACAGGCTGCCTCTGTAATGAAGAGCCAGGGGGACATATGGGCAATTAAGGTAGGCTCTGGCCTGACGATGTTGCCATACTTTGTGATCTCACAGTTTGCTTTCAGTTCCTGGATGGATTAAATAGTTAATGAGGTGAATACATTACAGCAGGGAAAAAGCATCCTTTGAAACATGGAGCTGATGGTGAGTAAGAAGAGTCAAGGGAGAGGCATCCCTGCTTGAAACCCAAGAAATGTCCACAGGGCACCTTTAGCAGAAGCCACTCAGACTCCTGTGGGCACCAGCCCCGGAAAGGTAGCCGACTGTGAGGGGCTCCTCCTCCACACAGGGAAATTACCCCTTTCCCTGCACAGAGAGGGAATCCCCAGGGTGAGGCTCCAGAGGTCATGTGTGGTTTCCGTCTGGGCCATCTCGTACCGTCATTCTGCGGTTCTGATAGTCCCATGTATTTTTGTTTTCATAAACAATGTGTTTCTTAAGGGTGGGCCCTGCTTTCAATTTCTTTTGAATTCCCTAGAAACTACTCTCTACTCATCTGGGCTAACAATTGCAGAGAATGTGGTGGGATTAGGCACCAGCTGTGGTTGCATTTGATGAGATGTAAGGTACTTTCAATTCTGATCGTTCTATTTCTACATTCCCATGAAAAATCTAAGACCCCATTTCTTCTCCTCTAGTGGTGAACAGCAAACAATGACCCTTCTTCTCTCTGAGCAAAGTAATGGTCATTTCTCCCAGTTTTGGACATGGAGACACAGTCAAGCAATCCCAACACAAATGTGGCATATTGTCATACTCTGATACACGTGGTCGTGCACAGATGGGGAAGGCACATACAACCACGTATGTCAGAGCATGATGGTATGCCACACTTGTGTTGGGATCCCCTGTGTCTCTGTTTCCAAAGCTGAGAGAGTGCCTGTTACTCCCTCTGTCCAAGTCTCACCATGTTCAAGCCTCAGGAAATGACTGCAGCTGAGTGGGGGTCTTGTGGAATGCCCTCTTGGCAAGTGGTCCTGGTCCCAGTTCACCAGGGACGCCCCTGCCCACACCTGTTGTCCTGGCATCATGATTCACAGCACCCCCACTAGTCCATCTGAGTCCCGGCTTTGACACCTTATCACAGGGCTGCCTCTCTGTCGGGCTCTGCCCTGGCCCCACCAGGAAGTGGGAGTCCCGTAGCCCTTTCGAGCCAGTATTGTCTTAGCCTTCCCTGAGACAAGGAAGTTGGAATGAAAGACTCCACTGGGGATAATGCTGGTGACAGGGGAGTGTGGAGAGGGATCCAATGCACGTCTGGTGATTGATGATAACCAGTGACTTGTGGAGACCAGCAATCGGATGGGTGCTGCGGAGGACAAAGGCCGAGGCCTGGCGAGGTGTGGGGTCAAAGGCATCTAGGCGGCCGAGTGGACCCAACGTCCTGGCTGGAGCACTGAGAACCCAGGCAGAGCTCGTACAGCTCCCCGGGGAGCCAGGCCAGGGCAGGAAGGGAGAGGTCACCGTGAGACAAGCCCCTGGGATCTTTCAACGTGTCCTTCCTCTCCCCTCCCCTCACACCAGGAAGCACAGGTTAAACAGAACCTGCCGCCAGGCGCCCCTCGTGTGTGAGGGTCCTGTCCTGGGCAGTTATAACCAGCACCACAAGCTGGGTGGTTTAAACAACAGACGTTTATTCTCTTCCAGCTCTGGAGGCCAGAAGTCCAAGGTCAAGTGTCGCAGGGCCACCTCCCTCTGAGGGCTCTGGGGAAGGGTCCTGCCTGCCTCTTCCTGCTCCTGGGGGTGCCACAACCCCTGGTGTCCTTGGTTTGCAGGCACGTCCCTCTGGTCTCTGCGGCAGTTGCCATCACCACGTGGCCTCCTGCCGCATCTGTGCTCACATCTGCACCCCTGTGTGTGTCTCCGTGTTTCTTCTCTTCTTATAACGACACCAGTCAGATTGGATTTGGGGCTCACCCTACTCCAGCTAGACCAGGCCAGATGGCGAGCAGATCCATCTAGACCAAGGTGTCTAGTCTTTTGGCTTCCCTGGGTCACACCAGAAGAAGAAGAACTGACTTGGGCCACACATCCAACACACTAATACTAATGATAGATGATGAGCCAAAAAAATAATTGCAAAAAATCTCATAACATTTTAAGAAAGGTTACGGATTTGTGTTGGGCCACCTTCAAAGCCGTCCTGGGCCGAATGAGGCCGACAGACCTCACATTGAACAAGCTTGATCTAGACCTTATCTTAGTTGAATTACATCTGCAGAAACCTTATTTCTAAATAAGGTTACATTCTGAGGTTCCAGGAAGGGCGTGAATTTTGGTGAGGACGCCCTTCAACTCAGTGTGCTTGGAAATCGCTTGGTAGCAAAGGCTTGGATCACAGGTAAGAAGTCTGTAGGCCGAGAGCGGCTGCGGCTTCCCAGCCTGGTGGTGGGAGGACCTGGCTCCCCATGGGGTCTCCTGCGCTGTCTGGGGCTGCTGAACCTGGCTGCCTGCACCAATGCTCTCAGGGACTGTCTGTGAGAGCTGCATGCTATCAGCCTAGGTCTGGTACAAGAGGGGCTCCCAGCTGTCCGCCCAGAACTGGCTCAGTGCAGGGATGCAGGCTGGAGTGCGTCACACGGAAGGTGAGGTGACCCCATGCCTCCACTGTCCCCTGCCGCGCCTGGTGAGGGCCTTGCACCCTCCTCCCGGCTCTGCTTCCTGGTAGAGCAGGTCTGGCTGCTCGGGCAGGGCCTGTCTGGGTCCAGCAGGTGGGGCTGTGGGTGAGGAGGCTCCCCTGTCCACAGCGGTCAACTGCCTTATTTCTGTTCTCATAGGTCCACGCCTTTCTGGGAACCTTTCCTGTCCCTTGCACATGGGACTGATGCAATAGTCCCAAACTCATAGGCCCTCTGGGTTTAGAGGCTCTGTGGCTCCTTCTCAAGACGAGTGGCTGCAATGTCAGCAAGTGCTCCTGGAGCTGCACCAGGGAAACTGGAGCCCACGACCGCCCCCCACCCCGAGCCGACCGGGCCGCCCTGTGTTCCCACTTTCCTGTTCCACACTTGGAGATGGCATCTGTGTTGCTCCTGGCCCCTCACCCCCCATTTGTCCTCAATGGACTGTGTGTCAAGACAGAAGCGTCCTTGAATCGGTCACTGCATTTGCCTCACCAAAGCACCTACATTCAGGTGGTGATGACTCAGGAGGGGTCTGTAAGCCTCTCTCGGGGAGGCAGGAGGAAGTTCTGTGCAGAGGGAGGGGTGGCACCACGGCAGCTGCAGACCGAGAGACAGCTGGTTAGCAGGGTGCTCCCAGGAGGCGTGCAGCCCGGGGCCACCCAGGGGTGCTGATTAGCATGACTTCTTACCTTCTTCCTCCATCGGACTTTCTGCTGCTTGAGTAACCCAATAACAGCACCAGAAAACTGAGCAGTCATGCAGACCCCATATATATAGTGACCCTGTAACCTACACGTGCCACATCCACTCTGAGTTTTCTGCTGGGCGGTGAGTTACTAGTGCCAAGGAGGCAGTGTTATGGCCTTACCTGCCCCTCTGCACTTTGGGAGGCTAAGGCGGGTGGATTTTGAGGTTAGAAGTTCCAGATCAGCCTTGCCAACATGGTGAAACCCTGGCTCTATCAAAAATACAAAAATTACCCAGGCATGGTGGCACACACCTGTAATCCCAGCACTTTGGGAGGCCAAGGAGGGTGGGTCATTTGAAGTCAGGAGTTTGAGACCAGCCTGGCCAAATGGCGAAACCCTGTCTCTACTAAAAATACAAAAAATTAGCCAGGCGTGGTAGTGGGCGCCTGTGATCCCAGCTACTCAGGAGGCTGAGGCAGGAGGATCGCTTGAGCTTGGGTGGTGTAGGTTGTAGTGAGCTGAGGGTCATCCCTCAAGACCTAGTTAGATTTCATCCCCCGCTGCCAGCTCTAATCACACTGCACCACAATTCAGGCTTTAAGGCTTGTTCCCCCTCACCAGCCTGTGAGCTCTGAGGCCGGGATTCTGCCTAATGTCCTGGGGCTCCTGCATCTGCAGGCCGAGCACCTGGCCTGGGACTCATGCTCAGCCTGTGCTTATTACATGTATGTGACAATAACCACATGTCCAGGAGGTGAAAGGTTGCAGCCCCGGCACAGGGGACCAGACTGTCCGCTTCTTGGATCCATCCGGGAGCCCCTGCTCTTCCCTTGGACACCAGCACACAAAGCCCAAGGTGGGAGGGATTCACAGGGCTCCCCGGATGTCCTGCACCACACACGGCTGAGGAGGCATTGGGATGAAGCTCCCAAGGAGGAAGGGGAGAGGTTCCTTTAGAGCCGGTCTTGCTCACCCCCAGGTCTTTGGCTGTGAAGGGCAGCCACCTGTCTGGGTGGGGCCCAACACCCAGCGCCCCAGGACCTACAGCTCTGACAACATTCTGCTCTGTCTCTGGAACGTGAACTCCCCCAGGGGAACAGGGTGGCTGGGGAAGGCTAGGGGAATGCAGGCTCTGGAAGGAAGGGTGGGCTCTCCGGCGCCATCCTCTTTTCCCGTACAGAGCCCAGGGCTCCTGGGGAGGGGGCTCCTAGAACAGAGAGAAGGGACACACATGGGCCTACCTACCCCTTCTCCAGAGCCCCAGCCCAAATTCCCCTTCTCAGAGAAGCCTGTGTGTCTAGACCTGGTGGGACCCAGCTCTAGCCACATCCTCTCGCCATAGCCGCTGCTCCCACCAGCGCCGGGACTAGGAATCCTCTCCTCTGGCCTCGTGGCTGACTGGGTACACCTGACAGGTGGTCAGCGTGTGTCCCAGGAGCCTGGCTGGGCTGTGCAGCACCACTTCATGCTGTCCTGTGGGGTGAGAACCCTGTGACAGGTAGGGAAACTGAGGCACAGATGGGCTGGGACTTGCCCAAGGTCAAGCAGTGCAGGCGAACTGAGACCCAGTCTCAGCTTCACCATCTTAACTCTGACATGATCCCACCCCCACCCTGCAGAGGTGCTTCAAGGACAAGAATGTGTCACCTTTGTTATTCCTTCCCCAGCCCTAAACCTGGGGTGTGGGCAGTAGGGGCTGAGTCAACGTTCTCTGAGTTAAACGGAAGTGAACAGTAGCGTGGTCCTTGGTGCTGGCCGCATAGAAGAATCGCAGGCAGCAGAACCCCTGTCGGGGCAGGGCCCAGGCACTGATATTCTCCCGCTCCAGGCAATTTTGAGTGTGGCAGGTGGAGACCACAGCACTTGCAGAAGCTCCTTGAGGGGGTCCTTTGTCCCCAGATCATGAGGACCAGAGGGGCTGCAGTCTGTTCCTGGGGTGTCTGCACCCTCCTGGAACTCAGCCCCGCACTATGACCTGGCCTGGCCTCTGGGTGTTATGAGCAGTGGGAAGGCAGGGAGAGCTCACCAGATCCCCCGGGAATTTCCCCTATGATGATCTTTGAAAAGCAACTGAAACCTCTGAAAATCCTGTTGTGTACTGATGAACCTGGGTCCACCATCTCCCGGAAAAAGAGAGTGCCCTGAAAACAAGGCAGGCAACGCTCTTTCCTTCTTCCTCCTTCACTGGCCTCAGCGGGAGTGGCACACTGGAGGCAAGGGGCCCTCAAATCTACCCACAATGGGCTTGCTGAGCATGAGGGCAGGGCCTGGAGTCACAGGGCAGGACACATTCCGGCGCTTAGCACGTGCTCCACTGGGCTCCCATGGGTCACTCAGGGAACAACAGTTCATGGACGTACCCTTGGTGGTTCAGGCCACCCTGTGCACACCGGGGACCCCAGCTGGAGGCTAAGTCCGAGCAGCCAGGCATTCCCATTTCTCAGGGTGATAAAGTCCACCCCGGGGATGTTCAGACAGAGGCTCCTGGAGCGGTCAGTGGGGGTCATCAAAATGCCTCCCTGGAAAAGAAACACGGAGAACACAAAATCTAGGAGCCCATTTTCCTGGAATGAGATTAATCTCTTGTCTGCCACCAGCCAGTCCACTGCAGGAGGCTGGGGGGCCGGGGGGTGCTGTGGACACAAAGGGTGGAGGCCTAGCGTTCTGGGAGTGGGTTGAATGCCAGCTCTGCCAGGGATATTGGAGAAACCTCTGCCAGGCACCTACAATGCTGAGTCCTAGTTTCTTCCTCTTGAAAGTGGATATAATCACCCTTGTATCATCTGATATAAAACTATTCCCAAGAGGCAGTCTTCAGGTTTTAAAACAGCAAGCTGGGCAAAGGGGTAGAGTCAGTTTCCATCTGTGTTTAAAAATGTGGCCAGGTGTGGTGGCTCACCCCTCTAATCCCAACATTTTGGGAGGCTGAGGCAGGCAGATCACTTGAGTCCAGGGGTTTGAGACCAGCCTGGCCAACATGGCAAAACCCGGTCTCTAAAAAAATTCAGACAATTAGCTGGACTCATGCCTGCTGTTCCAGCTACTCAGTAGGCTGAGGTGGGAGTGGGAAGATCACTTGAGCCCCGTGGGGTTGTGGGTCGCAGTGAGCTGAGATCGTACCGCTGCACTCCAGCCTGGGTAACAGAGTGAGATGCTGTCTTAAATTTTTAAAAAGTGCTTGGATTCCAAGAGAAAATTTCTGGAAGGATACCTAAGAAAGTATTCAAAATACATGCCTCTGGATAGGAGAGGCTCTTTTGCATTATTTAATTTTAAAAACCAATTGTGTGTGCCGTGTTTTTATTAATTTATTTTCAATCAATTCATTTCATCCATTTATTACAATGTAGTGTGGGAGAGAACAGGGGCAGCCAGAGCCAGGAGGGAGAGCCCTCCCCAGGCAAACAAGCCAAAGCGCTGTGCAAACACTGGGGCATAAATGAGGCCTCTTGGACCATGAAGCGCGTCCCAAGCTGCGTCCCGGAGCCCACTGTGGTCATGGCGGCCAGAGCGCTCTGCCTGCTGGGGCTGGTCCTGGCCTTGGTGTTCTCCAGCTCTGTCGAGGAGTACGTGGGCTTGTGTGAGTATCGTTCCAACTGCCTGGTGGCAGGTGGGCGTGAAGGGAAGGGATCTGGGATAAGGGAGGATTCTGAGTTAATTTAAAAATGGCCATCTGGCCGGGTGTGGTGGCTCACGCCTATAATCTCACCACTTTGGGAGGCCAAGACGGGTCAGGAGTTCAAGACCAGCCTGGCCAAGGTGCTGAAACCCCATCTCTACTAAAAATACAAAATTAGCCGGGTGTGATGGCACGTGCCTGTAATCCCAGCTACTCGGGAGGCTGAGGCAGGAGAATCACCTGAACCGGGAAGGCGGAGGTTGCAGTGAGCCAAGATAGCGACACTGCACTCCAGCCTGGGCAACAGAGCAAGACTCCGTCTCAAAAAAAATAAAAAATAAATGGCCAGCTGTCACATAGACACTTCTTCCTGCACTAGCCCTATGAAGTGGATTCTTATTGTCCCCATTTCACAGACAAGGAAACTGAGGCTCAGAGAAAGTTAACAACTTATCTAAGGCAGCCCTGCCCAGTGGGTGTTGACATCAGGGTCTGAGTCCAAGCCCATTCTCCATGACCCCATTTCTGAATTACAAAACAAGTCTTTATGCATTGTTTCCACATCTACAAAGCAAAAAACAAAGACACAGGAGAAAAGCTATGACTTCAGAGCACTTCTGACACATGCAGGGCAATGTTCATTCAGCCCCTGCACAGCAACCCTGCGTCGGGGGTGTGGCTGCTCCATTAACCCAAGTCTGAAGGAATTAGGGTGTGGCTTTTACCCCGCTGTCTTCTGAGCAGGGTCAAAGGCCAAGGTTCCCGAATTTGCAGCCCCTTAGAATCACCTGGAGAGCTTTAAAAGTCCTAATGCTGGGGGCACATCAGTTACATCAGGGTTCTCCGGGCCAGAGCCAGGCCTCAGTTGGTTTGTTTTGAGACAGTTTCGCTTTGTCACTTAGGCCGGAGTGCAGTGGCCCAATCTCAGCTCACTGCAACCTCTGCCTCCCGGGTTCAAGCAATTCTTGTGCCTCAGCTTTCAGTAGCTGGGATTACAGGCATGCGCCACCATGCCCAGCTAATTTTTTGTATTTTCACTAGAGACAGAATTTCGCTATGTTGGCCTAGCTGGTTTCAAACTCCTGGCTTCAAGTGATACTCCTGCCTTGGCCTCCCAAAGTTCTGGGATTACAGGTGTAAGCTACCGCACCTGGCCAACGACGGTCATTTTTAAAGCTCTGCAGCTGACTCCAGCTTGAGCAAAGTTTGGACACCGCTGTGCTAGGAAAACCAATTACGGGGGAGCAATAGAAGGGAATTTAAGAGACTGCACGTGATTTCCGTTTTCCTAAGGAAATAGCCAGTTCATTAAGGAAAGGTAGTAAATTTCTGCTGCACACACAGATGTAGAGGCTTGCCTGAAAAATGAAAATACTGGGGGCTGAAGGATGTCCACGGAGGGTGGGACAGACTCAACAATTCGGGGTGGGGAGATGCAAAAACGAACGAAAAGCGGGTGGCATGCGTTGCGATGATCTCGATGGCGTCTGTGCCTCCCGTTACACTTTTCATTTAAGACAAAGGGGCAAGTTTCTGTTGGTCAAACAATGAAGGGGAACTTTGTTTCCGAGTTCAAGGGACCCTGGATTCCCCAGGAGTTCCTGCCAGCTGGAGGGGACCCAGGTCTGTATGTGACTTCCTGAGACGGTGATAAGAGCATGCCAAGGAGAGAGACGCTGAGGATGGCCAGAGTCCCCGAGTTTAGCATTGAACAGACTGGTTCTCTTTAAATATTCACAGGGAAAGCCATCTTTCCGGGGCCAGGGTTTCCGCAGCGGTTGAACCCAGGAGTGGGGAGAGGGAGGGTGCAAAGTTGCACAGTAAAGCAAACACCCCCACCGCAGCCCAGCGAGGGCTCTGGCAGCTGACAGGGCTTTGTCTGGGACAGCTGCAAACCAGTGTGCCGTGCCTGCCAAGGACAGGGTGGACTGCGGCTACCCCCAGGTCACCCCCGAGCAATGCAACAGCCGGGGCTGCTGCTTTGACTCCAGCATCCCCGAAGTGCCTTGGTGCTTCAAGCCCCTGCAGGAAACAGGTAAGCCCTGAGGGGCAGCATTGCGGTCTGGGCCTGCCCCGTAAGGCAGCGGGTCTCAGGGCCACCCTGTCCTTTCTGTGCTTGAGGTGGAGGCGGGAGGTCCCCGGGAAGCCACACACCCGCACCAAGGCCTCACAGCAGAGGCTTCAAGCCCAGGGCAGCCATGGCCAGGGGCTGACCTCTTCTGTCCCCTTGAGGTAAAACATAAAAGCAATTGTTTCAAAAAGGTGTTCAAAACTATGGCATTATATAGAGGAAACTAATTTAACAACTATTCTTGAGAGAAGTGGAAATGCACAGGTATGGAAAGCTGCGCCGACTTTCAGTATGTTTTTCTAGACCAACCACGCAGAGTCTTGTATTTGAGGCAGGCCCTCCACAGATGGCACACAGTGCCAGCCTTGGGCGTCGGGCCTTGGTGCCCTACTCTGCCCCGCCACAAGGGGCGTCTCCTCCCCCTCTCTCTGCCATGGTGGAGGGCAGGCACAGGGCAACCACCATGGGGATTCCCTCCCCAGGGCAGAGGGCCTGTGTGCTATGCGGGTAACAGATGGCCCTGCACCCGGGTTTGCCACCCTGGCTCCACCAGGCTCTCAGCTGCCCCACATTGTGGGTGGGGCGATCAGCTATAAGCCATCTGCCGTGTCCAAGTGCCAGCTCAGCTCCTACAAAGGGCGCACCTGCTTCAGGTGCCTTCCTGGAATCAGCATCCAGAGGGGCCTCTCTTGCCCTTTGTCCCAGGGTAAAAATGAGGGAGGCTAAATCCTGCTGATCCAGGCTCCCTGATCAATGATAGGCCCCTGCCCTGCCCGGAGCCTCCCTCCACCCTCCCCAGCAAGTCCAGGGTAGGGGTGGGGGTCCAGAGAAGGGCAGGAGAGAGAAGGGTCTGTCAACTGTCCACTGCTGGTCCTGTTCCTTCGGCTCCTCGTCCTGGGACTACACCCTCCTCTCTGAGCGCCAGCCACAGCCCCTCCAAGGCCCAGGGCCTGTTATCTGCCTGACCCCAGGGTCCCTCATTTAGCAACCCGAGGTGGGATTCGTGGCACTCCCCCACGCGGTGGGGACTCAACAACTTCCCCAGTGACTTGGGGGAGGAGGCAGGCCTAGGCGCTGACCTTGGAGCCTGCCTTGACCTTGGGAAGCTGGGCAGCGTGGGTGGAGAGAGACTGCTCACGACAGGCCTTTGCTCTGTTTGCAGAATGCACATTCTGAGACACCTCCAGCTGCTCCCGGCCGGGAGATGCGAAGCTCCGAGCACCCGTGCCCGGCCTGGATTGCTGCCGGGCGCTGCTCATCTCTGCTTTGCTTTCCCTTCTCTCCTGACAAGCACTTCTGCTGAGAGCTCATGTCTGGGGCCTGACGTCTTAACGAATAAAGATCCCATGCTCCGCACGAGGACGGTTCTTCGTGCCTGAGCCCTTCCACAGTTGTGCTTTATTTCCGCTGCGTCGTGGAGGAGGGTGGGAGGGGGTCGGGGAGGGTCTGCCCAGGCCTCAAGGGCAGGAAAAGACTCCCTAAGGAGCAGCAGCGCATGAAGGGATACTGTGAACCCCAGACGAGCGCCCACGTCACGGGAAAGCCCGGGAGCATTGTCAGTGCCGCTTCCTCTCGAAAGCAGAAAAAATTCATTTCAAATGGAAGTTTTCAAAAATCACCAATGTCTTTCTTGGTGAAGACAGCAAGCCAATAAAACCATCTTCTAAAGTGGTCCTTTATTTCATAACCACTCTCGCTGCTGTTCCTGGGTTCTTGTTTCTTTGTACAGTAAATGTAACTATGAACAAACTGGCACTGTTTTGTGTTTCCTAATTAAGTTTAAACATCTGTGACACATTGAGTGGCCTTCTTTTAAAAAATGGATGCAGCTATAGGAATGAATGAGCTGGTGTCACTGGGGATTCCATCTCACGTCCTCATGAAGCCTCTCCACCTCTGGAGCTGGGTGTGGGTCTCTCCCTCCCGCACTGTTCTGGGACAGGGCAGTTCTCCACTCCCACCAAGACGGTTCTGGATGCACAAAGGCCAATGAGCGCTGCCTGGCCGGGCCTCCTGCGCTTCTCCCACTGCCGGGTGGTCTCAGGGCCAGATCCACACTTCCCCTGCAGTGCAGTCACAGCGGTGGGTTCTTCTGAGCTATTTCTCCCCATTCGAAAAGAGACAACTGCTCCTTTAAAACATCAGCCTTTGTTTTTGAGCTTGCACTGGGGGCCTGGTCCCCTAGAGCTCACCACATTCCTAGACGTGAGGTAGTATTGCCCTTGTCCTACAGATATGGAAAGAGACTTTTCTGAAGTAGCTTGTCCAAAAGCCCCTACTGAGAGGGGCAATGTCAAGATGTCCTGGTCTCTGAATCTAAGCCCAGGGTGTCCCTTCTAATACCCTGAAGCATCAGCTGCCAGGCATGGAAGTGAAACTTCCAGGACTGTCCCAGACCTCAGAGCCTACTCCAAACGTGGTTCCCTGTTTCTGGGCTCTGCTGCTCTGGTCTGGATGTCCTCCTAGGTGGGGCTCTGCATCCCCCTCCCTCACAGACCATGCCCAGCCTTTGAGGGTTGGAGGGATGGCAAGGTTGGCCCCAGGCCCTGGCCTCAGCCTCAGGCCACCCCTCTGCAGACTGGATGACCAGCTGTTTCCCTCCTACCCTGCCAGTGCCCTCTCCCTGGGAGTCGGGCTCGGCTGCCTCCTTGCCTGGGACCTCATTCATGGGCACCGCCCACCTGCATTTCCAAAGAATTCCTTGCTCCGCCTCACCCCACCCTTCCTAGCATTGCCTTCTGCTGTCACTGCAGACACCTCCCACATTGAAGTCCCCCTGCCCAGACTCCTTCCCGCTGTGCCCCTGAGAGGGAGGGCTCCCCCAGAACCTGAGCCAGGTGGGACCCCTCCTTCACCCACCACAGAGCTGCTCCCTGTCTTCAGCCCAAGCCTGTGCCTTCCTCAGACAGGACAATGCTTCATGCACATTCTAGAAGCTTCACCATTGACTCCTGCTGCCCAGGTGGGGTGGATCAAGGTGGTGGGCCTGGGGAGCCCCAGGCAGGGTCGGAGGGCTCTCAGAACTCCAGGTGGGGTTCATGCTATGAGAAAGAGCGCAGCGCCCCTGACAGCACCCACCTAGGGGCTGACATTCTCATAAGAGATCACAGACACCAATGTGGGAGCAAGACCCAAAGCAACCCACCCACCCACCAGCCTGATGGCAGAACGGGAACCTGGTCCAACCTACAAGGGGACAAAACAGCGCCCTCTGCTGGCTACTTGAATTATAGTGGCTCGCAACCAATCACAGCTGTGCCCTGGTACTACTACCAGATACAAAGACACCGTCACTCCTGTAATCCCAGGACTTTGGGAGGCTGAGGCGGGTGGATCACGTGAGGTCAGGAGTTCGAGACCAGCCTGGCCAACATGGTGAAACTCCATCTCTACTAGGGCATGGTGGTGGGTGCCTGTAATCCCAGCTACTCAGGAAGTTGAGGCAGGAGAATTGCTGGAACCCAAGAGTTGGAGGTTGCAGTGAGCTGAGATTGCGCCATTGCACTCCAGCCTGGGTGACAGAGCGAGACTCCAACTCAAAAAAAAAAAAAAATACCCAACTGCAGAATTACCCTGGGCTCCCTGTTGGTGAGGAGGATCTGGGCCCCAGGATACATGATCTAAGCCAAGGGTTCTCAGTGGAGGCTTCTGCCATGGGGATGTTTGAGAATCTGTGGGCGCATTTATGAATCATGTGAACGGGGGCATTGAGTGGACACAGACCAGGCACGGCAGGACTCTGTGATGGCCCCAGATGTCCTGAACAGACCACTGCCTCCCCCCGACGGACGTGCTAGCGTCCTGTTGGACACTCATGGTGGCTGCAAAGCTATTCATGATGACTGAAGCCCAGAGACTACTTCTGTGTTACGTCTTAACACAGTTGTTTTCGTGGTGGTTTTTTGTTTCAAATGGCTTGAACATACCTGAATTTTCCAGGAGTGCAGGGTGTGTAAATCAAGAAAACACTGCCTTTGCTTGCTTTGCAGTTTTCGCCGAGTGGTTCATTTCAAATATGTCAATGCCTGGGGCTGCCTGCCTTCGTGGAGGCCCATCCAGGGGGATTTAAGCCCTGGCTCCTTCCTTTTGTCCTCTGGTGTGGACCTGACGAGCATGGCAAACGGAATAGGATTGTTTTGAACATTATTCTCCTTTTATTTCTCGTGTTTTCATAGGGCCTCACACGCGTATTTAATTTCCAGCACTGGGCATCAGTTGACAACAGCTGTCCAGAGCCCAAGTGCCCTCTATGCCACCTGCTGGGTTTCCCACCTCCTGGTCTGGGCACATCTGAAACTGACATCCATCAGTGGCTCAGGGTGAATTCAAATAATGAATTGGGACCCATAGGACCCAGGAACTACTTTTATGTCAATTACCTTCATCACTGACTTGGAAATGGTCCATGTTTCCAGAACCTTCCAGAATGAACACTCTGATTGCCAGAAGAAGCCAGAATGTGGCTGGGCTCCCCTGCTGCTGGTGTGTGCTGCTGGTGGAAAGGGGTGGGAAACACTAGGCTTCTTCCCACACTGCGATCATTATGCCTCATGATGGCTTTCCCAGGCACGTGTGTGCCTTCCCCCTCCTCTCCAGTTGGTGGCGAAAGGTGTGGCTGCAGCATTTCTCATTTTCCACAGTGCCTCCAGGGTCGGCTGGAAAGCTCTATATTGTTCCACAATACATTGGGTATTCACTTGTATTCATCACTGTATTCCAAGGATTCCTAAATTTGCAATGGCGAGGATTTTTGCTTCAAGCTCAGACACCCATGAGGGCTTCTATATGTTGCAGACACACTGGGGAAGTCCTTAGGGGAGAAAGAACAGGCTGAGAAGTTGCAGGCCTTGCGGTGAGTCTGATGCCTCTGAACTGAGTGGCGGAAGGACTGGGGAGGAAGAGCCTCCAGCAGGCTGATGGGGAGTCCCCAAAGCAGAGTACCCCTCAAGGGACCCTGTGTCTGGTGGGAATGCCCTCGTTCGGAGCAGCCCCGGAGAAGTTGACCTGGCGTGGACGCCCTGGTGGACGCTGAGGGGGAACCCGGGGCTGCTGCTGACCTGGGCCCCTGCAGCAGGTCATCTCTGAGGGACGGCTGAGTGGTAGGTGCATCTCCAGGCAGCCAAGAAGCCTCCCTGTTCACTAGGTGTTTGCACTGAGGCCCTGCAGGGCCCTGGGCTGTGACACAGCTGTGGAGGCTGGAAATTCTCCACTCAGTCCTCATTCTTGGGAGTTCGAGAGGCACTGCCATGCATTAGAAAGAGTTAGAGAGCCCCGGGGCTTCAAAGTTTCTATCAGCAAAATGGGACCACTGCAATGACTGCATCAGAGGGCTGCTGATGGCTGCGGAAGCAGGTGCAGCCTGAAGACACTCACTCCCTGTGAGGTCAGAGCCGCACCGCTTGGTTGACCAGGGTTTCCTAGTGCGTTTAGAGTTCACACTCCCTCTCTTTCTTAGGTTTTACTTTGTTTTCAAAACGGAACTGTGTTTTATTCTGAGTAAAAGAAGCCAATCACAAAAAGCCACATATTGTGTGATTCCATTTATATGAAATGTGGGGAATAGGGAAACCCACAGAGACAGAAAGTGTTTCAGTGGCTGTGGGGGAGCTGGGGATGGGCAGTGGCTGCTCGTGGGTGAGGGGCTTCCTTTTGGGGTGCTGGAAATGTCCTGGAATGACACAGGGTACCGGCTGCACAGTTCTGTGCAATACTAGATGCTAAAGCAACCACATGGCACCCTTCACTAAAAACAATACTGACACCCATTGAGATATGCACTTTTCAAAAGTGAATTCTGCGGCATGGGACTACATCTCCATTACACACACATCTGTCCATGTGCTGATGCTTCTGTTGAGTTGCTCATTTAGACAAAGCCTAACTTTCTGCCCTGAGAATTGCGAGTTGATTTCCAAGGGCATGCCGAGCACCACGGTGTGACTGGCATATCTGGTCTTTGATGCCATGGTCCTGCCAGGTGGCTGCCAGGTGGCCTTGTCCCCTTCCAGGTAGCTCCTGGGCTCAAGGGTTCTTTCCAGCATTCCCAGACCACGCTCAGGCACAGGGTTCATTCGCTGCGTCTCTCTGTGCAGCTGTCTTTGCCCCTGTTGACTTGAGCACTGCAGCCTTTCTTGGGTTTTATGGGGTACAGCTGACTCCCTCTGCTCCTCCATCCCATGGACCTGTCTCCCTGGCCTCTGTCCTCTGCAGGGGCAGGGGGGCAGCCTCCTGGAAGAAGCCCCCAACACCCACATCCATTCATTCACTGCCCTGTGCCACCCACCCCACCCCCAGCTCTCACCAACCAGAGGAATTGTCTCAGTCCTTGGGTGTGGAGAGATCCCATTTCCTCCTGACACCTACTTAACTGTGCCAACCTGGCTATTTACAGATGGGGACAATGGGAAAAATGAGGTCCCAGAGCTCCCAAGGTCACAGAGCTTATAGGTTGCCCAGCTGTGGTCCCTGCTTGACCACCCGACCCCCTGGCTGTGGCTTTATTAATATCTGCAGAGCAGCAGGAGGCAGAGACCACCAGTGGCTCACACGGGGAAAGGGCAGAGAAGGGCAATAAAAGAGTGGGGAGGGGCCTGGGGGATCTGCTGATTCTTCAGGAAGAGTGCCCTGCCACAGGCTACTCAATCTGACTTCACCATCTGTCCGTAGGATGAGGTTGTTGACAAGGGACACCTACTTCGATGGTGTTGTGTCTTCCCAACAGCCACAGGGGTGGTGTCAGGAAGCTGGGCTCCCTCATGTGGGGCTGCAGCCAATCTGGCAACAGCGCCGTGGACTCCTTGTCCAAGTGGCTGCAGCTTTGAGAGGGTTCATGGCACCTGTCGTCCCCAAGAGTCACCTCTTTCGGGTATAACCCGGAGGCCGGAGGGCTGGAGGCAGAATGTCTATGCTGAGTGGGATGGCCTGGGCACTGTAAGAGTTGGGGGTGCTCCGTGGGATTGCAGGTCCCACCATTTTTACATTTTGGATGTTCTTCTGCTTGGGTTCCCAGAAAGGCTTCTACAGCTTGAATGGTGGGTCGTAAGGATGTAAGCAGAAGGATGTTTTCCAAATTTTCAGATTTATGAAGGCATGGCCTTTTGCAGAAACCATCTCAGGGTCCATTGGAGGATCCTGGCTGTGTAGATTCTGGAGTGCGTGGCATGGATTCTAGAGTACTCTGGGTGTGAGGTGCTGCTCACTGCATGGGAGGGATCTAGAGTGTTCTGACGAGGGAGTGCCACATGCTTCATGGATTCTGGAGGGCTCTGACGGAGGAGTGTCGCGTGCTGTATGGATTCTAGAGCGCTCTGGATGTGGGGTGCTGCTGTCTGCATGGATTCTGAAGGACTCCAGCGAGCACTCCCCACTCCTGCTTATCCCATGGCCGATAAGCAGGAGTGGGGAGCACTGGGCCTCCAGTCTGCAGGCCTGCAGCAATTCCAAGCCAGGGGAGGAGAGCCGCATGGAGTGTGAGCAGTGCCCAGCCCTTTCCCAGTGGTGGAGGGGATGGGTCAACAAACTGTTATCTGGTTGTCAACTCGAATGACCTCATGGGGTGGGTGGGGGAGAGGCTATTGTGCTTGGTGGATGGGTTTGGGGCATAGGATGGCATCTAAGGATGGGGAACCAGGGCAGGAGGGAGGGGAGTGTGGGAGACCGTGAGTACAGAGGCAGCTGTTGTCTTCATTGGATCACAGTGCCTGGGGGAGGGCCGAGTCTGCATGCCAGGTCACCAGTTGTGCTGTCCCATTCCTATCCACACATGCACACCTTCCTTCTTGCCTCCAAGTAGGGCCCAGTAGGGCCATATCCCAGGTGATGGTCCCAGATGACACTTGGACTTAGGCCCCAGCGCTGACTCACAGGGGCCCCTGACAGCATAAGGACCTCAAGGCCAATCCCTGGAGATGTTGGCACATCATCTGACCCCTCAGCCAAGTGTCTGGGAGAAGTTTCCACTGGTCATGAGGGTCAGACCTGCCATACCACTTCCTACACAAATCGATTCTCCTCCGGTGTGGTCTCAATTCCTAAATGCCTTCTTGCTAAGGAAAGGAGCGCCATGGAGTGGCCAGGAGCCCTGGTTCCCTGGCTAGATGGCCAGGGTCTCACTTCTGCGTGCACCATTGACCAGCTCTGTTACTAACCAGCCCTGCCGTGGACTGGTGCCACCCACCAGCTCTGCCACCCACCAGCTCTGTCACCTACCAGCTATGTGGCCTTGGCAAGTTGTGTAATCTCTCTGAGCCTTGTCTTTTTTAACCTGAAAAATGGAGTGAGTTGCGGCCCTCCAGCTCTGATGACGACGGTCAGATGAGATTGCACAGGAAAAAGTGGGGACACCACGCAGTGCTCCACAGAGCCTGGAGCTGCAGGCATCCTTACCGTCACTCTGATTTGTCTTCCTCCCTGAAGTCCATTATGACCCTGAAGAGGGAACCACTCCATCCAGAGCAAGGGCAGGTGGGGGAAAGTGCTAGACGCCCTACCCGACCTGACTCCCCCAGCAGGTCTGAGAGCTGGGGCTGTTGAAAGCAAAAAGGAAAGAGAAGCAGAAATCTGAAAATAACGATGCTTTATTTGATTGACATCACATCATCATAAATGGCATCTAATTTCAGAAAACGAAGTTCAAGTCTGCAAAAAACGCATGTACAAATCTAAGGAGATTGGTCTACAGAAATAGACATGGCGCTCTGTGGTCTGTAAGGTGGAGTCAGGAAGCTCACATCCTAGGGTCTGTTCAGGTTCAACGTTCCAGTGGAGTGAAACAACCAAGGAAACAGGCACCCCAAAGAGCCAACGTTATTTTTGAATATATATATATGTATGTATATATATACATGTACATATGTAAATATGCTGCATTCATCTGTAACAGTACGAACCTCTCACAGCGTGCAAAGCAACAGTGCTTCCTATAGTCAGGTAATTAAATCAGTGTAAAGTTATCCACACAGCGTTATAAAAACAGGTATTATATAATTACATAGCAGATATACAGATATATGCACGTGTTTCCACGCTCATTAGAGTTACTTGCATTGACTTTTGCTTTAGAAGAAATAACAAAGGAAAATCTTTAGATAGTTCTTCATCAAATAAAAGACAACAATTCGAGACAGATTCAACTAGGAACAGGTTTTGCCTCAGTATGTCTACAAAGGAAAAAATATGAATCTATAAAAACAAAGGCAAAGGGGTCAGCTACACATATGAACTTATTAAACAAACACATTAGATTGAAAAACTGATCCCCATTCACACCCTCCGGGAGAGAGGATAAGGCTGTAAAGATGGAAAGCCCCAGTGTGGGGGTGTGGTGGTCGGTTTTCTTAGCAATTTGGATGATAGGATGTTTTGCTATTATTTTTAGTTGGCCAAGGATCTCATAGTGAGATATTGACAATTAAGCTTGGGAAGCTGGTAGGTCATGGAAAAGAGACCCTCCCAAGATGTACAAAGACAGATATGTAAAAATGCAAAGGTGTAAAACAGAAATTGCTACCATGGTTACGATCATATTTTCAGACAAACCAAATTGTGGTACCATTCAGGTTAGGAGGCATTCAGGGATCTGCAGGAGTCTATGAACCTAGGGCTGTCAACTCTAAACCCACGTACTACATAACTTCCTAACCGTCCCCTTCAAGGCCGAATTTCAACCAGCAGGAGGGGGCACATCAGGGCCCCCAAGAGGGGAGATTGTTTTGGTGACTTCCCCAGAAACGGACACTTCCGTTGGTCCCTCGGCTGCAGCACAGTCCCATTTGGCAAACTGTTTTCTAGAGGCCCGTAAGCAGGTGCAGTGAGTGGTGAAGAGCCAACTCCCAGGGCCACAGAAACCTCCTTCAAGGGAGACTTGTCTCAGGGACGAGAGGACCGGCCCCCACACAGGCCACCAGGGAGGCGCACCTCTCCCCGTTCACCTGCCCTCATGGTAAAGGGCCACATAGGCCAGAGGTAACAGCAGGTGGCTTACACATTTCCAGAGATCTGATCTTGTAACTCAGGGACCATAAAATAAAAAGCATTTCTTACTGTGTGCAGTATCAGGCAGGGCCACGTTGAAAGTCATGTGCAAAGTTTAGGCCAAAGGCGCCCAAAGGGATCAGCCAGATTCTCTTGTCTGTTTGCTCAGTGCAGACACCCAGAGGATGGTGGCGCTCTATTGAGAGAAAACGGCTCAATGTAATCATGTTCAGTTGAGCTGCTTTGTAGGCGTGTGGCTTGGGCTCATGCCTTTCTGGAGATCTCGGGGCTAGAAGACTGTGCCCCAAACCATGAATCCCACTGAAACAAACACATATGTGCCCATGGCTGTGTCCTCAACTGGGCCCGGAAAGGCAGGTGCCCCTGGGGGTGGCTTTCTGGAAAAGGGGAGTGACTTGGGCAAGCTTAGCCCACAGATGAAGAGGAGCCCCTCAGAGCTGCCTCTGCCTGCGCCGTCCAGCATGCCCTCAAAATGCAGAGCCCTCTTCCAGCCGGCAGCCCCCGCCTGTGTTTGCAACAAATCAAGGTGCTTTTGTGCTTCTGTTCCTTTCTCTTCAGCTTTACAAAGGCCATTCCACGTGTAAAAGTCCCCAAATTGTACCTCTATACACAGTAACCCCTTGCCAGGCTGGAATGTGGTAGCCAGTGGCAGGGACTGTTTTCTCCTTTTGATGCCAGGAGACTATTTCTGAGAACGGGAAGCCTCAGGGTCCTAACCCCAGCCTCTGCTGACACGTGTGTCATTTGCATCAACCCCAGGCAAAGCAGGGTCTCTGGGTGGGCCTTGGACACACTGGGAGCCACATGTGTCTGTGTGAGGGTGATTCCAGGTTGGCCTGTTCAGAGATAATGTAAGAAACTGGGCTAGGCTAAACCCTTCCGTTTCCTCAAATATGGAAAACAGAAACAGGCAGGATGTAGGATGGTTATTGGGCACTTTAGGCCAGCACAGCGGAAGGATGGGAAGGACCGGAAGGACGTGCATGTGCTCTCATCACCACATTTCCTTCCTGCCCAGGATGCACAGAAAAATAAGGACAGCCTGAATTGAGCTTGTAAGTGAAAATTAGGCTGCCATGGGGTGCAGGGTCTCCTATTTCTCCCCTGCTCTGGTCCCAGGGATGTTCCCAAAAAAGGTCAGCCCCTCACGTGAACATCAGAAACCCCTGCCTTTGCAGGGGATGATTATCCTGGAAGAATCTTCCTGATGGGACAGGCCAAGCACAGTGGCCCAGAAGGACCATGACTTTAATGTTAGCTGGACCCAGGGTGGCCAGGCAGTCCAGAGAGGCTGGGGTTACAACGGGAGAAGCGAAGTGGGGGTCAGGAGCTCAGGTACACGGCTGGGGCAGCCACCAATTGTGTCTGCCTACAATAGGAGGAGTGCAGGGGCCACTGTGTGTCAATTCTGTGACCTCACCCAGCCCGGCTCTCTGCTCAGAGTCCCAGAGGTGGGAGGGAAGCTGGATTTGAAAGCCCGGCTCTAAGCCACTGCTGTCCCAGGAAGTCCTCGCTTTGAGGGTCACTGCCTGGCCAGAGCTTAGGGAGCTATGGGCTAATGCAGCACCTAACACCGAGCTCCTTCTATGCCCTGCTCACCTCAACTTTGGGACCAAAACCTCAGGAGGGGCTGCTTTCCCCACTAGCCACTGCCTCTACAGAGCTGAGCCTGGGAAATGGGCTTCTGGCAAGGCAGAGAAAGGAAGAAGCGATGTCGCCCTGACTGAGCTACCAACCCAGAGCCCAGGCTGAGGGAGCCCCTGCAAGGTGTGGCCCAGTGCCCTCCTGCTGGCCCTGCCGTGAGCCTCCTCCAGACACGTTTCAAGGTCATGGCCAACATTACAAGGCAGGAGGATATGGGTGAGGATTCTGGGAGAATAGGAAACACAAAACTTTATAAGACAATTCAACATAAAACATGAACGTTATTGAGAAAGGGCTCTTCTACAGCCAGGTCTTAGACCAGAACATAAGCGACAAATCTGTGCTCTTCCTGGGGGGACAAGAAATGTACTCCAGACACAGCCTAAAAATCCATGCACTCAGGAAAATGCAAGCCAATCCCTCGAAGCATCTGACGCTGAACACAGGTAAAAGGTTTATATAAAATATTTTATTAGCAGTCTTCATTGCTTAGAAGTATCTAACTTTATACTTATACACTCTGCGACTCCCCCGCCTGCCCAGTTGGGTTGTCTGTCTAACTTTCGTTGTGTTCTAATTCAGCTGGCATTTGACTAAAGCCTTAATGGGTTTTGACTACACTTTTCTTGTCTGCACAGATCTGGAATGAGAGAGGTTTATCTTTTCCTTCTTGCAATAACGGCTGATTGAGGATTCAGAGGCTGGTATTCTATGGAGATGAAGGAAATATGATAAATACTATTATCAGACACATGCCTGGAGCCAAGTCTGCACACCTGCATATATGTGTGTGTGCGTGTATGTGTGTGCATGTGTGCACATGTCCTTGCATGCAGGTAGACGCATACACACCACACACACACACGGGCCCCTCTGAAGCCCAAGCTAGTCCACAGGACTACTGCACTAGGAAGCTAGAAGCAGGCAAGGGCAGAGGACAGCCCCTCTCTGCAGAGATGCCTGTCTCGGGCACTCTGATGCAAGGCCACTGAAGGGCGTTAGGCTTGGGCTGCCCTCTCATCTCAGCCACCTGTTTGGAGACACAATGAATCACTGAACAAACAGCCACTAAGCTAGTATTGCACTTTATGCCTTACAAAGTATCTCAGGTACATTCAAATGCCATGAACAGGAGGCAGTAACAAAACAGAGACTTTGGGGTCCAACCGGGCTGCAATTCCCACTCTGCTCCTTCCTGACTCTGGGGCCCTGGGGACGCCACGGAGCTTCTCCCCGCCTCAGCGTTCCACGTCTGCACCATGAGCAGGTCTAAGCCAAGTGGCCACGCGGTTCCCTCCCACCACAATGGAGGGCAAGCCCATGTTGGAGTCCGCACCCTCCAACCCCCAGGCCCTGGGACAGTAAGGGTTTGAGGTATGGGCAGGGGACACAGGGGATCCGAGGGCATCCAGCCCAGTGCCTAGAACCAGCCGTGAGAAAAGGTGCTCGGTGCACCAGGCCTCGTGCCTTCTCTTCCCGCTCAAACGACCAAGCCCGGTTTCTGCCCCATGGGTGTGGTCTGTCCCTGATGTCAGGCTGGGAGAATGACTGTTTGTGGGTTTCTACGATGACTTTTCACCTCAAATCTCCATGTCTCATTTCCTGGTTCTGAAGGCACCTCCCCCAGGTGATGTAATCCAATTCTAGCATCGACTGTGTAAAACTTTGCACAGTTACTCTCCTTCCTGGGGACAGCTTCCCACTTCACCCATGCAGGGACTTTCGGAGAATTCAATCTCCAGTTGATGTTCAGCCAGAGGAGAAGAAAGAGGCACAAAATACTTTGGATGGGGACAAAGGCGAAAGGCCCCAGCAGTTTCACTCAAACACCCATTTTCACCTATACTAACCAGTGGGGCGGCTGCAGATCTTTGTCCAAAGTTTAATCCTTCCTTCCAATTGAAGAAACTCAATCAGAGATTAAAGGAATATCTGGGTCACTGCAATTCAGAAATTACTGAAAAGAATTAGATTTGGGGAGTTGGCCTGAGTTTAAGTTCCAACGTGTGAAAGACAGCACATCGCCATGTGCCTCTTAATCACAGCTAGTTAGGGAAGTAAATCAGTGAGTAGCCTGCTATTATCTTAGGTCACTGGAGTAAGGCATTTGACCAAACTACCTTAACACAAAAAGCAGAGGGGAATATCTGGAAAGCTAAACAATAGCATTTGAGCCAACACTGCCAAGGGTTACGAGGAAAATGCCCAACCAGGGACCTCTGCTGAACCTGGAACAGGGATGCCAGCTGCGACTGGGACAGACATACCCTCTCTTTTCCTGGCTGTGGGTTTTCCTCCAGTCTACAGGAGACGGCTGAGCAAAAGCATCCTGGGACACTGACTGCAGAATCCTCACCTACTCCAGCTGAGATGAGCAAGGCGTAGAAGGAGCTCGGTGTTCGGTGCTGCATTAGCCCATAGCTCCCTGAGCTCCAGCCAGGCAGTGCCATTCCTTCAAAAAATAACCCCCCGTGATCTCACATATCCATTCCCTTCTTGCAGCCTAACAGCACTCACGGTTCCCAAGCTCTTCCCCCTTGGAAGTACCCCGATCAAACTCCTACGAAAGTAATTCCATCAGAGGGCTCAGGTGCTCTTGGAAAGCAGATTTTAAATCTAGAAGCATCTCACTCTTTCCTGCTGAAATTGATGATGCACAGCAAGTGGTCTCAGCAAACGAGAGCAAGTTGCTTCTGGAGCAGGGCTGTGGGCTGTGCACAGTCCCTGACAGACACACCCCTATTAGGACCATGAACCCACAGCACAAATCCACAACGGGAAAGGCTCACCTGAAGGGAATGGGCACTTTCAACACTGACCTCACGCAATGCAGTGCTGAGCCATGAGCAAGGACCTTCAGCCTTTTCCAATTCTGTATCTCACCAGGCTGTTCCTATGTAGGTCTTCCCTATGAACAACATCTTACAAGAAGATCTATGTTGAAATCAAATGAGGACTTTTCACAAAGGCTAAGTTGGACTCTGGTTAAAAACTTAATCTGGAAGGCAATGCCATATTTGTATAGAACAAGCACACTTAAAATTACACTTTAATATCTATCTCAATTGTGTTTACTAAAAAAGATCTAGGAGTAAAAAATGAATCCCTAAGGATTTGCAAACTAAATCCATGTGTAAATAAAATTCAGACCCTTCTCGTTCTTTCAAAGTGGGAAACAAGAGCTTCAAGGACATCACCGAGGAATCCCACCACCTTTGGGCTGGCAATGGCCTTGAGTACGATGCAGTGCAACTGTTTACAGATGAGGAAAAATGTGGCTCAGAGAGGTTCACTGATTTGCCCACAAAAACACAGTCTTTTAATTGGAAGTCCTGATTCGATAATGATATTCTGGAAGGAGAAAACAATGGCATTTTCTGAAAGATGGACTTCTTTGGCTGGAACCGCCTTCTCTGCGTGAGGCCAAACTGCCTCCAAGGGCTGACGAGGGCACAGGCAGCCTTGCTGTGGATTCAAAGCCAGCTGACCTCCAGATAGGTACTGCGCCTGCCCTAGCAGGATTTTACTTACGCACTTCAGTCACAGGAGAGAAGGGGTTTACACAGGCTGAACACCGAGGCGGTGATGTGGCTGTGAGGTCACAAAAACCAGAGATGAAATCCCCCACCACTCTAAATGCATTGTCTGATCAAGTTTCAAATGCGTCTGTATGCTGAAGTCTACTGATTTCGCCCTAAGCCCTTGGATTCTGATGCTATCTCATTGCCATCCTCCCCTCTTGCACACTTAGCCCAACAGTCACCGCTGGCTGCTCCTGCAGCGCCAACCCTCAAAGGTCGCACCTGAAATTGCCCTAAGCCCCGTTCTTCCAGGTTCAGCGGAGGTAGTTGATGTGATATAGGAGGAAAGGAAAACTGTTTTTTTTTTTTTTTTTTTAAACCAACCAAGGCAAAATTAAGGTAGTCAGAAAGCTAGGAAGAAACAAACAATATATTTTGCTTGAAATGAGAAGCACGTGGAAAATAGAAGACTGAAAGAGTTGGCCATTGTCTTCTTACAACTTTTTCTATAGCTTTTAAAAATTTCTGCATGGCTCAGTGTAGATGGCGTCCACATCTCCCCTCCACCAGGAACCTGCATTCAATCCTTCACAAGTGCTGTCTGTGTGTGAGACCAGCTAGGTGATTCGGTTAAACCCCTTTCCTCTCTAAACAGAATATGCAATTTACCCTGAATCATTCTTCAACAAGTACTAAAAAGGTACAATTTCTTAAAGTGAATGCATTGTATCAACTTTTGGCTTCCAAAAATGACTTCTCATTGGAAAAGAGACACACCTTGGAAAGATGAAACTATGAAAACCAACAGTCATAACATGGAATCGCTCCGTGCTTGGACCCTCTGCCCCGAGGCGTCTGACTGCACAGCCACCAGCTGAGAGGCTGCTTGTGGTTCCCCACCCAGGACCCAGGGTGCCCGGTGCCAAGGAGGAACAGGACCGACCGAGGAAGTCTTTCATCACCAGCTGTGTTGCAGTTTTAAATTCTGCCCCAGTCGTGGTATTTAAAATTCTGCATGTAAAAGGAAAAAACCACCAACCTTCCTACATCTTCCTAGTTAAAGCTAGAAAGGGGAGTGGAGAGAAGACCCAACCTCGCTGGGCGGAGCAGCTGACCACCCACAAACCCAACGTGGTTCTAGGGGTTGGATCAGAAGAGTCTCTGCATCGTTGGTCGGGCACAGGCTTGCCTCCTCGATTCTAGACCCGCCCTCGGCCATGGTGTCTAATCTTCCTCTTTACTGGCATTGGGGTGTTTTACCTCTCTGCCCGGATTTTGTATCTGAGCACAAAATAGGCAATGAGGCGCAGTGAGATGAAGAAAATCCCCAGCACGATGAAGTCCAAATACAGCTTGGCATTTTCCACGTCCAGCTCCCTCAGGATGGCCTCCGACTTCTGGAAGTGGCAGGTCTCGTCGATGTCACAGTGCAGATCTTCTCGGTCTAAGCCGTAGATGGACAGGATGACCCCTTCGAATCCATACCTAGGAGGAAAGGTTGGGCGTGAGGGAGGATGCTCTCCCAGCTAGCCACACCACTGGCTGAAGGTCAAAGCTGTTCACCCTCCCTGCGCTTCCCAGCTCGCCTTTCCCTCCTTCCCAAAGAGTCAGCTTCCCCGGAATACTTCCTCCCCTCCCACCATCTTCTTAAGATAAACACACGCAACAGCTCTACCATGTTTTTCTTCCAATTTTGTTTCCTCCAGGGCCCCCAGCAAAAATCCAAGTTGAATGAGCAGGAGATATTCATTCACTGGTGAACTGCGCTGAAAAATCTTTTGTCTACTTGGAGGTCACATGCTTTCTAACGGTGAGACGGAATCTTGGGCATGCCAACTTGCAAGGACTTGAGAGCATTTCCATGAAACATTCCTGCCCCTCCCACTCTGTGCCAGCCCTGCCCTGTCAGAACAAAAGCACTGATCTGGAGAAGAAAGACGTCGGTTTCTGATTTCATGGTGCTGGAGCAGACACAGATTGTCGAAACTCTGCACAAGCGGTTTGTTTCGATTCTGTTTTCCTCAACAATATACCTGGGTCTGAACTGACATTCTAGAAAAGAAGAGCTTGTTCCCAACTTTGGATCTTTGTGCCACGTGGAACTTCTGCAGCTCGGAAGATGGGTGCTGCCCATGGTGGGGACAGTGTGCCAACACCCTGCTCTGCAGAGGGCACAAAACCCTGCAGCCAAGGACCCGAGGCACTGGGCATTCTCGTTCAAAGATATTAGAATGTTTAGATGTTTAAAATTGACTTCTTTCTTTCTTTCTTTCTTTTTTTTTTTTTTTTCAGATGGAGTCACCTCTGTTGCCCAGGCTGGAGTGCAGTGGCATGATCTCAGCTCACTGCAACCTCTGCCTCCCAGGTTCAAGGGATCCTCCCACCTCAGCTTCCTGAGTAGCTGGAATTAGTCACATGCCACCATGCTCAGCTAATTGTTTTGTGTTTTTACTGGAGACAAGGTTTCGCTATGTTGGCCAGGCTGGTCTTGAACTCCTGACCTCAAGTGATCTGCCTGCCTCGGCCTTCCAAAGCGCTGGGATTACAGGCATGAGCCACCACACCCAGCTCCCACCAGATTCCCTATAAAGGTTTTACAATCAGCACTTGTTAGGAGCGCTGTTCACTTTGGAGAGGAGAGCATCCTAAACGACGGAAGCGTTTCCACTGAAGGCTGCTCTAGAAAAGTCTGGAACACTTGGGCCTGCCAGGGCTCTCAGGGTGTGAAGTGCTGGTTTCTGTGGCCTCCTTGTTTTGTGTGTGTGTGTGTGTGTGTGTGTGTGTGTGTGTGTGTTGGTGAGGGTGGGAGCAGGCGGAACTCGGAGGAAGATGGAAGGCATGGATCCTCAGATGTGTGGTTCATACTTGGCCAGATGTCCAGAGGGACTTTTGCGAGCTCCTCACGCCATTGGAGACAGTTCTTCCCCATCACCCTCGGTCCCCATGCCACAAGTGCCCTGTGCCCACTACCTGACATAGGAGATGTAGGACATCCACTGCAGGTATGTGGGGATGGTGTCGAAGCTCACGAAGAACCCCGAGAACAGGAGCACCGGGATGGCCGTCACCGGGCCCACGAAGGTGGCCACCTGGAGTTGGGGGACACAGGACAGCTGTAGCAGAACCCACAGGCTGGCCTCCTTCAGAGGGGGGCTTGCCCACCCCAACTTCCCCCAGACAGGGCCAGGGCACCTTCTGGGCACAGTAATGAGGGTGCTTTATGGGGCAGAGGGTGCAGCATCCCTGTGGGGTGGGGTCACCATCTCTGAGGTCCCCCAGCTGCCCTGCTGTGACACAGGAGCCCCAGAGCCTCCTGCAGCCCACGGTGAGCTGGGGCCTGAGGGATGTCCCTAGGGCCAGACAGATGGGGGCACACCCTCCTCAAGGGGCTGCCATCTGCTCCTCCACAGCTGTCCATGGGGGGGGCTAAGGACCATGCCTGGCCCGTGGCAGGTGTGTGGCGGGCACCCTTGCAGTTGGGGCCCAGTGGAAGGACTGCAGCCTCTGCATGTGGGTTGGGCGCCTACCTGTCAGCACCTCCGGGAGAGCGGCCCAGAGATGGAACCAACAGCCGCGACTCAGGGTTCAGAGTGAGCACAGGTCCAGCCAGGGGCTGTGAGGGTGTGGGGGATAGGAGGGTGTGGGGTATGTGTGTGTGTAGTGCATGTGGTGTGTGCACTGCCTGCTGTGTATGGTTTCTGTAGTGTGTGGTATGTGGTGTGGTGTGTATGTAGTGTGTGTATAGTATGCAATGTTTGTAGTGTGTAGTATATGCATGTGCAGAGAGTGGTGTGTGTGTGTGTAGCATGTAGTGTGTGGTGTGTGTTTGTGCATGTGCAGTGTCTGGAGTGTGGCATGTGGTCTGTACTCTGTTGTGTTTAAGTAGTATTTGCCTGTGTGGTGTAGTGTGTGCGGTGTGTGTATGTAGTGTGTAGTGTGGTGTGTCTACAGTGTGTGTGTGTGGTGTGTAATGTGTGGTGTGTGGGGTATGGTATGTGGTATGCACTGTGTGGTGTGCGCATGTAGTATTTGTGTGTGTAGTGTGTTGTATGTGTAGTGTATACAGTATGGTGTATGCGTACACTGTGGTGTGTTTAGTGTGGTGTATGTAGTGTATGGTGTGTGTGTGCAGTGTGTGGGGTGCGGTGTGTGTATGTAGTATTTGTGTGTGTAGGTGGTGTGTCTGTAGTGTGTAGTGTGGTGTATGTATAGTGTGTGGTGTGTAGTGTAGGGTGTGTGTGTGTACTGTGGTGTGTGTCTATTGTGTGCGTGTATATAGTGTGTCTGCAGTGTGGTGTGTGTTGTGTGGTGTGCATAGTGTGATATGTGTGTAGTGTGTGTGTACATGTGCCGTATGCAGCTGTGCAGACGGGGCATCCCACCCCTGCTCCATCAGTGACCCCCGTGGAGCCTGAGCGCCCTGGGCAGGAGGCCTGGGAGTGGCTGAGCAGGTGCTCTGGGGCTGGCTTTGGGGGACGTGGGTTGCCATGGCTGGTGTGGGCCTGGCACCTTCCTGCAGTGTCATCTTTGGTCCCATGGCAGCCTTGTGAGATGGCTATCCTCACCCAGGGTGAGGGCGGCGCGGCCCTAGGAGCCGGGCATCGGGCTCATGGTGACCTGGAGGTGACCGGGAATAAACTGCACCCAGATGGGGGCCTCGGGTGTCCCCAATCCACCCAGGAGTGCTGCTTTTGTCTGGAAGGACAGGCTCAGCCAGAGCGCCCCAAAGCCACAGAAGTGGAGAACCTGCAGGTGCATGTGAGTGGCAGGTCGGGGACAGGGTGGGCAGTGGGAGCAGAAGTGGCCGGTGGAGAGGCCGAGGGGACCCTGCAGAGGCAGCGATGCAGCTGTTGAGAGCTTGGCCCCAGAGCCAGCTGTGCGACCCTAACTGATCACTTTGCATCTCTGGGCCTCAGTGTCCCCCCCGTGTAAAACGGGGCCGGCACAGCACCTAAGCGTGGCTGTGCTTGGGCTACAGGAGCTGAGATTTGGGAAGCGCTGGGAAGAGCGCATGGCAGGCGGTCAGCACATGTGAGGGTGCCTGCTGTGCGCACCGTGGAATCCAGCGGATCCTGACCACCGACAATGCGGGCCCTTCCCACGGGACTGACCCTATGTAGGATGGTCAGGGCGGAGGTGGGGGAGGGGTGGCAGGGCCCCCTAGCTCAGGCCAAGGTGGCGCAGGGAAGCCTGGCCCTCAGCGTCCCCCTGGGCTGGCACCTGCAGGGACGTGGAGGCGGCTCCGATCAGCAGGCCCAGGGACTGCGCCACCAGGGAAGTCATGGTGCCCAGCGCTGCAAACAGCACGAAGCGCACGGCGTCGGACGGCTGCGACGTCATCCAGTACACGATGCTGCAGTAGGCCACCGGGAACATGATCTGGAAACAAGGACCCGTCAGCCGCCAGCTCCGCTGCTTTCCACCACCGCGGGCCAACAGCGCAGCTCGTGGGCAGCCAGCCCTCCCCGCAGCTCCCGCCAGAGCTCCGGAAGTCAGGCTCTTCCCCTCCAGCTCCCGCCAGAGCGCGGGAAGTCAGGCTCTTCCCCCCCAGCTCCCGCCAGAGCGCCGGAAGTAAGGCTCTTCCCCTCCAGCTCCCGCCAGAGCGCCGGAAGTCAGGTTCTTCCCCCCAGCTCCCGCCAGAGCGCCGGAAGTCAGGTTCTTCCCCCCAGCTCCCGCCAGAGCGCCGGAAGTCAGGCTCTTCCCCTCCAGCTCCCGCCAGAGCATCGGAAGTCAGGCTCTTCCCCCCCAGCTCCCGCCAGAGCGCCGGAAGTCAGGCTCTTCCCCCCCAGCTCCCGCCAGAGCGCCGGAAGTCAGGCTCTTCCCCTCCAGCTCCCGCCAGAGCGCCGGAAGTCCGGTCCTTCCCCCCAGCTCCCGCCAGAGCGCCGGAAGTCAGGTTCTTCTCCCCAGCTCCCGCCAGAGCGCCGGAAGTCAGGCTCTTCCCCGCTAGCTCCCGTCAGAGCGCCGGAAGTCAGGCTCTTCCCCACGCTACCCTGCATCCTCGGCAGGCCCTCTTACTCGATAAGTGTGCAGGAGAACTCTTGCCCCCGTTTCAAACTCCAGCCCCCCGGGCTAACACACCTGAAAGGGCACGTCCGCCATAGTCTTTGCTAGGTAATAGGCCTTCAGGCTGTACCAGTAGTTCAGGTGTTCCCGAAGAAAGACTCCCATCTCCAGAGGAACTAGGAGATAGAAAAGCGAAAAAGAAGGGTCAGCGGCCACGCGCGGCGAGCCTGTTCAACATCCGAACAGGCGATCTTTAGTCGTGTGGCTCGTAACTCAGTTCTGGCCTGCAGTACCGAGAGGCTGAACAAGCAGGGCACATTTTACTATCCTGGAAAACTCGCCACCCGTGCCTATAACCTGAAGAGTCATCGAGTGGAGAATCAGGGTGGGGAGCAGGTCTGTGAATACAAAGCATCATCTCAGTGATGAATGCGAGGATTCACGCCTGGCCTTACTCTTCCTGAGTCTGCCTCTTCTGAAACTGCATCAGTGTGGTGCCTTCCCGTAAGCAAGGCTGCAAGCTGCTCTTAGAAATCGGGGGCAGCTAGGGGAGGAGGTACCTAGGCAGGAGCTGTTTATGCCGAAGTCCTGGAGAAGCAGTAGCTGTGTTTGCTGTCAGCCCAGAGTTACCAAGGGCAGCCTCCTTGTGAACAAACTGGAGTTGTGTGGAGATCCATCTAGGAAAGCTCATCTGCTCCAAAAGTGGGCTGTGCAGAGCTGTCTTAACAACTGGACTAGGTAATGCTTAAGCAGTAAAGTTGGGGGGCTCCTGATTAGTGAACCTTTGAGAAATCTCCCTCCTATCAGCCTTCCACCATGCTTAAAACTCTTCCACTAGGGATTCATTCCTTTGGCTTGAATATTGTATTTTCTTATCTAACAGCGAATACAATACAACTTGCATCTGCCAACACAGAAGATGATATTTAAAAAAAAAACAACATTGTGTTTAGAAAACTCATCTGTTGGTCAAGGCATGACGTCAGGCCCCCGCGCTTGGGTAGGAATTGAAAATAAGGAAGTCTGCAGTCCGTCACTCACACGTCAGGACGGTGGGCATGAGGGCCGCGAACATGAGGAACAGCATGGAGAAGAACAGGAAGCCCGAGTTACTCAAGACCTTCTTGGCTTCGTTCCCGATCCCCAAATACAGCAGGCCAATGAGGAGGCCGATCCCGATGTGTGAGGTGATGCGCAGGTGCGTCAGGACCTGGGGGCAGAGCCTCGTCTTACCCGGTGGCAGCTGTCCTCGGCTTGGAGAACCCAGCTGTGGCTTTGGAAGCATGCGACCCTGAACTCTGGAACAGTGGGTCTCAGGCTTCATCCTCCCTTCTCCTCCAGAAAAACAAGCCAAACCCTAAAGCAACTCACATACGTGCACACACTCACACACATTCATAGACGCACGCTCACACACGTCGGGCTTTTGTTGTGTTAAAACAGACATAATGACTATCCTCTGTTAAAGATTCAAAATGGAGAACAAGTCTACCCTGAGAAGAGAAGAAAGGTGAAAGCAATGGAGAGGGAAAAGTGTCTGTATCAGAGGCCCCAAGTGCTCTGGCATGGGCTGCGGTGAGCCCCTCTGTCTTTCAAATTAGGTCCCAGAAGCCATGCCAGGCATTCAGCCTCTCCTAAGCAGGTGGCCAGATTGACCACTTCTCTGGCAGACATTATTACAGTTCCTGCATATTCACCACCTCCTTCCCTATAAGGAATTGCCCACCTCCCCACCCCAATCCTCATGATTCACAGTGCTTTCCTGAAGGAGAAATGGACTTGCCCACCGCCCTGGTTTCAGGCTCGGCCATGTGACTTGTTTAGGCCAATGGCATGTGAGTACAAGTGATGATCTGCCACCTCCAATTGGAAGTTTTAAGGGCTGTCATTTGGTTTCTCTCCTGTACTTTTCCTTTGACATGTTCCAGAAAGGCATGTCCAGATAGAGCTGTTCCCAGATGAGAAGACTTATGGGACAGAGACACCACACAACACATTGTTGTAACAAACATTCCCACGGACATTTTGGGAGTGTTTGTTACTGCAGCAGTACAGTCAACACTGACTATTGCAAATGGAAGAAAAGTAATTTGAAAGTTTGGTGACATGGCTTGGGTCTGTGTCCCCACCTGAATCTCACGTTAAATTGTAATCCCCAGTGTTGGAATTGAGGCCTGATTGGATCATGGGGGCAGATGGACTTCTCCTTCGGTTCTGTGCGCGTGACAGTGAGTGAGTGACTGTGAGATCTGGATGTTTAAACGTGTGTAGCGCTCCATCCCCTTTCCTCCTGCTCTGCCGTGTAAGATCTGCCTGCCTCCCCTTTGCCGTCTATCATGATTGAAAGTTTCCTGAGGCCTCCCCAGCCATGCTTCCTATACAGCCTGCAGAATGAGCCAATGCAATCTCTTTTCTTTACAAATTCCCCAGGCATTTATTTATTTATTTATTTATTTAAACAGGAGTCTTGCTCTGTGAGATCTCGGTTCACTGCAACCTCCGCCCCCTGGGTTCAAGCAGTTCTCCTGTCTCAGCCTTCCTAGTAGCTGGGATTAAAGGTGTGCGCTACCACACCTGGCTAATTTTTGTATTTTTAGTGGAGATGGGGTTTTGCCATGTTGGCCAGGGTCGTCTCAAACTCTTGACCTCAGGTGATCTGCCCGCCTTGGCCTTCCAAAGTGTTGGCATTGCAGGCGTAAGCCACCATGTCCAGCCTCAGGGATTTCTTTAGAGCAATGTGAGAATGAATGAACACATTCTATCAGGACAAGTCTATGAGAAAATGACCCACGGCCTCCCTAGCCACGGGAGAAGATTCGAGGCAGCCTTACCGAGTCCCTCATGATGCTGAGGAAGGTCCTCTTGAAGAGGATGCAGAACTGTGTGAGGCAGCTGGCGGAGAAGCTGTGGCAGCCTTCCATGGACGAGGAGTCCTGTGGACACACCCAAGACGGTACCAGTGAAAGCTAGCCTGGAGCTGCGGCTCCTTCTTGCTCGGAAAGAGCTATCATGCAGCGGTTTACAGCGCCACATGCAGCCTCCCCAGGGGGCTTCGGGATTTGCATTACCTTTCTCAACCCCTTTAATCGTTTTGTCTGCTTTACCTCTTCAGAGGGCCGGTGCCAAAGAAAAGGGTTCACCTCGGCATCACCCCCAAGGTCTCTCTTATGGTCGGAGTCACACATGCCCTCCCGAACCGCTCTCACCAGGCGACTGTTCTGATCACCATACTCGCCAGACGCAACCTCCATAACTGCAGGAGACACAGAGGCAGGGTCAGCCCAGGCTCCATGAAGGATGCCCCAGTCACGCAAATGTGAAAGTAGTTTTTCAAGTGGGAATGTTTTAAAGTGATTACATAGATGCTGCATGGCAGTGCTGACGGCATGACGTCAAAATCATTTATCAACCAGTATTCGGCTCTCAAACCACCAGCCAGGCCGTTCATCATGTCAGGAGACTGGAAACACAAACACATTCTGCGCTGTCAGTGGGTGTGTCTACTGATGGCTCATCCAGCCAGTACTTAAATGCCTGCTCTGGGCCAGCCTCCGAGGTGGAGCTGGGGAGGGGAGCAGAAAGAAGGAAGCAGGACTCCTCCTTGAGGAGCCTGTGGTTTGGCAGGGTGTGATGAGATCTGCAGCGGTTCTACAAGACCGCAGAGAAGGACATGCCCACCGCCACACATGTGGCTGGCACCCTGGGGACTTGGAGGTCCTGGGAACCTCGACCTGCACCTCTCAGATCCCAGTAAGTATCTCCTGCACTGGTCCTCCCAACTCTGCACCTGCTCCTGCCGTCCCTGCCGCATCCCAATCTTCACCTCGTCCCTCTGCCTGCTGACTCGCTCCCCCAAGGCCTCCTCCCACCTTGACGTCCTCTGCAGCCCGCGGCTCATTCCACACTCCCGTGGCAAGTGGTCTCGGCCCTCTGCCTGCCTCTGTTTTCTCCCAAGCCCTCTGCCCTCTCCTGCCTCTGTGTCCTCCCTGTGCGATGCCTCGCCCCCGACTCCAGTAATATTCTTGCTAAGGCCCAAAGCTCCCAATGCCCTTGCCTTCTCTGTACTTCCCTCTGGCAGAGCCAGCTACCTGCTTCCTCCCAGCTGGTAAGAGGCCACTACACCTCCTAGATCAAGCCACAAACCAGGACACGTTGGCACCACCAGAAACTCATCCTCAAGGGCTCCAAACAAGCCTACAGCACTGCCAGGCAATGTTTCCACGCTTCCAAGCCCCTGTGGTCACCCACACCCACTACGGTGGGCCACACGTCCCTCACTTCACCACCCACTCTCTGGTCAGATGACACTGAGGAAATGGAAGCCCCAGAAGGGAACATCTTCATCTCTCCAGGACCTCTCCGCATCCCCATGCGCCATGTCTTTCTTATCCTTCCTGCCCACCCTTCCCTCCAGGTTCTCACCTCCATGCAGGCTTCAGACCTCACCTGCCCTGCAGCACTCAGCAGCATCCGTTACTGATCTGTTACTGATCTGTTACTCTCCCTTGTGAGTGAGCATGAAACCAGAACCACAGCCTCCCGGGGCTCCCGTCTCCCCTCAAACCACACTCCCTGCACCCCGTGCCCTCTCTCCCTGCCATCACAGCCTACCCCTTGTGAGTGAGAGGTACTGCCCGTGAACAGGCTCATGGAACACAATTTGGGAAATAATGTAGAAAATACGCAGTCCTGGGAATTGTATGAATCACATATTTTAAAGAAAAAGGACAGATTAAGGCTGATGGCTGGAAGGTGAAGGAGGAGAGAAGTCCACCTGGACCATCATCATGAGACCTTATTTGGAAAAGGGTCTTTGCAGAGGTAATTAGGATCTGGAGATGAATGATTCTGGACTTAGGGCCTAAATCCAAAGACTGCTGTCCTCGGGAGAGGAGGCGATTAGTACACAGAGAAAGGAGAGGGGCGGAGATGGGCTGGCCAGATGCTTTTACCTAGTGTCTTTAGGAAAGGAAACTTATTTTGTTGTTCTTTAAAAGTTTTATCACTGGATGACACTTGAGCCATTTGTGGCATATTCAAGTGATTTCTGAGTTGGGGGCATCGGCTAAAAGTGAAACCCACTGAGGAAGAAAATCCCCTTCCCATCCCCCAAGCTGCTCAGGGCTCTGCTTACCAAAATCTGCTGGGTTGTGGTAGGTTGGGCAGTTCAGACCCAAATCCCTCAAATATGGCACAAGATTGGAGACTTTTCCCCGGTACACACATTGTCCTTGACTCAGGACATAAAGCTGGAAAAAAGTAAGAAGAGAAAGGGATCAAGCCCTGCCGTCCTCATAAAGCAACAGGAGCTCTCAATCAATCAATCAATCAACCAACCAATCAGTCAGCGCAACAACCAGTTGCTTCCTCTCCTGCGCGCTTGATATTACCCCTCAAGGGCTGTATTAAAATTTGAAGGGACAGCCATAAGTCGTGGAAGACAGAATATCGCATGGATATGATTTTATTATATTGCTTGCTTTTTATTTTTCATGCTAACCACCTGCTCAGAAAAAATTTTGGAGCTACACACATTTTATCCCTTTGTGACTACTTTTGCTCAGACTAATATCAAAACCTGATTTTTTTTTTGATACAGGGTCTTGCTCTGTTGCCCAGGCTGGAGTTTAGTGTTGCCCAGGCTGGCACGATCTTGGCTCTGTGCAACTTCCACCTCCTGGGCTCAGGTGATCCTCCCACCTCAGCCTCCCAAGTAGCTGGGACTATAGGAGTGTCCACACCTGGATAATTTTTGCACTTTTTTTTTCTTTTGTAGAGACAGGGTTTTGCCACGTTTCTCAGGCTATTCTTCAATTCCTGAGCTCAAGTGATCTGCCCACCTCGACCTCCCAAAGTGCTGGGATTACAGGGGAGAGCCACTGTGCCTGGCCAAACCCTAAGATTTATAAACCACATGATATTGTGCAAATGCTGTAACCTGTCATTCATTCTGAAAAACAACTGTCCCCCCATCCCCATTTTAACAGGGGAGGTGATGAAGTCCTACAATGCTGGTGACACCCAGGATCCCACGACCCACCACCGGAGCCGAGAGAGGACTCTGCTCAGCCACTTTGGCTCCCCAGCCCCCTTCACTGCCTGTGGGTCCGGAAGTCTCACAAAACCTAGCACCTAAACACTCTCAAAAATGAAGACACCTCACAAGGTAACAGAAGGCCATGTGTGCGCAGGGTTCGGTGTCACCGGGCCGACCTGAGTGCAGCGGTGACCTGGCGGGGAAGCCCGGGGCCCACGTACCTGGTCGAACAGCTCGAAGAGCTTGGCGCTGGGCTGGTGGATGGTGCAGATGATGGAGCGCCCCCCCTGAGCCAGCCCTTTCATCAGTGAGACCACCTGGAAGCAGGAGGCGCTGTCCAGGCCGCTGCAAGTCAAGGGGGCACCATGAGACACCCACAGGCGGCAGGAACAAGCCACTGGCCCAGGTCCCAGGAGCCCAGGGAGTCCCTGTCCCAGAGGGCTTGGCATCAGGGGCCCGCAGCTGCAGCTGCCCTGTCCCAGGCTGGACTCTGCTTTTCCTGTTTGTTTGGCTGCTCAGTGGGGAGCACACAGTAGGGCTTTTCATGCTGCATTTTATTCCTGGCAAGAACGGAGGAGCCCCAGGGAGCCTTGCTGCCAGAGTCCAGGACAGAGGTGGGGGGGTCCCCACTCATCTGGGCAGGAGGGGATGTCACCACTGTCCAGGCAGGCAGCTGGGCCTCCGGTGGTCATGCGTTCCACAGTCACCACCCCCACTCCTCATCCATCTAGGGGGCTGGTGATGGGGTGTCACCCCATAGAAGGGGGCCTTGGTGCAGCCCAGGTGGGCTTTACTCTGGCAGGTGTTTCACTGTCCAGCAGGGTCCTGGGGACCTCTCTTGTCTCTTCTCCCTTCCTGGCCCCTCAGACCTATTCCTGTTCCCATCCCCTCAACTCTGAAGTGACAGGTTGGGGAACAAGTATGTGCTAGGAAGTCCCCCAGAGTCCACCCACCCCAGGACATTCAGCCTGCAAGATGCTACTTAAGGGTTCATTGTGGTCTCTCTTTTCCTGGACTATGTTATAGACTGGTACTGTGCAGGCCCAAGAGAAACAAAGGCGTGCGCCCCTCCCCGCAGAAGGCCGCTGTCGCACTGCTGTCAGATCTGGCCGGACTTTGGAGAGGCAAGTGAGTGGCAGAGATGAGACCACATAGTCTGGCTGAAGTCATTTCAGGAGCATCCTGGTTCCCGGCAGCCCGTCCTGCCTGGGACAACTGAATAGGACATGCGCAGGAGTCAGGCAAGCTCGACCCGCAGCCGGGGGCACCAGAGCCAGGACTCCAGAGCAGTGACTCCCCAGGGGAGCCCCAAACTTAAAGGGTGTCACTCAGGAAAGGGATCAGGACACCCGTAGATATAGAGGGCTGGTGAGCACCCGAGGCAGGGTTCTGTCCTGAGGGCATCTCTGAGCCTCTGATGTGCTAAAGTGTGAGGTGTTTCCAGAAAAGGTCTGAAGACAGACCTTTTCCCAGGGTGTCCCATGACCCTGGCCTTCAGAGTGACTGAGCCATGGGGAACTTGGCATCATGGAAGAGACAAGCATCATGAAAGGGATGTGGTTTTCCCCCAAACCATATCTCCAGGCTCAACACATGCCTTGCCGGCCTGAGCACAGGGACGTCTGAGTAGAGGCGGGAGGGGGTATAAGTCAGCCCCTCTGCCCAGCAGTCCCAGATGGAAGGAGGAGCCACTGGGCGAGCAGAGCTCACCTTACCCCTCTGAGGCTGCATCAGGATGCCAAGGTCACCTGAGCAAAGGGGCTTCTTCCTGCTCCTGGACACCAGCCCAGACGCTCCTGACTTACCTGGTGGGCTCATCGAAGAACATGACTGGAGGGTTGTTCACCAGCTCCAGCGCAATGGCCAGGCGCTTTCGCTGGCCACCTGACAGGCTCCCCGTCCGCGTGTTGGCGCAAGGCAGCAGGCCCAGTGCTGTCAGTATCTCCTTGACCTGGGGGCGGCAGAACCAGAGACGTGGATTATTTGAGCTGCCAGCCAAAGCTCACCACCTCCTACGGCCCACGCGGGAAACCTGCCGGCCGCACTCAGCCTGCTGGACACACCGTGCCTGGTCCACATGGAGGCTGCCCAAGTCGAGCCCACCCCAGGCTGCCTGGTGCCAAGCGGGGCAGGTGCCATTTCCACGTCAGCAGTCCTGACGAGGGACAGAGGCTGCCCAGAGGCTCTGCACTGCCGGGGCTGTGCAGCAGTGCTGGGGTGAGGGCCTGCGTCCTCATCAGCCATATGGCCTCTGGCAGGTGCCCAGGGCACATTCCTCACTGCTAAGCCTAACCCAGTGCCCCGTACGGAGAAGGGGTTCAGTAAACAGTTGATGAACGGATGGATGAATGAGAGGATGCACAATTTCTGGTGGTGTCTGCCCAGATCGAAGGGGAGGGTCACTGTGACCATTACTTGAAAGAGTGAATGCAGAGAGCGCGGAGCAGCATCGAACCCTCGAAGGCTCTTCCCAGAGCTCTTGTCATCGCTGAGGTGGGCATTAAGGGCAGGGACACAGTCACAAGCACCAGGGCTCTCAGGAAAGGGGACAGAGTCACTTTTGTCCTTGTATATAGGTCTGACTTGAAAGTAAGGTCTCCAAGGTGCCAGGAAGGCAATGAAACAGATCTGCAATGCTCCTCAAAGCAGTTATGACCCACGGTAGCCACACCTCGGCCCCGGCTCCAGGAAGCAGGCTGCATGCCAAGATACGAGCAGGGCACTGTGCACGGAGCCCTCCCTGTCTGCTCTGGATTATTGATCCTGTATTGACTCAGGGAACACAGAGGTCAGCAGATTTCTGTGCTGACTTGGTGCTGCCTTCAGCCCCAGCGTCTTCTCAGAAGCAGGCCTAGGTCAGCCACTGCCATCCTTGCCTCCCTCCCCTGGGGGCAGCCGGCCGGGGCCTCCCTCCAGCATTCAGCGAGCTATCGTCCCCACCTCGGTAGGACAGCCCTCTTGGCCATAGCCAGCGGACCCTAGTCCATCGGCTCCTCTAGGGAGATGAAGTCGTCCGAAGGGAGGAGGAACACACGAGGAAGAAAGTTTCCACTCTGGGCTTTTGAATTATTTATGCACAGTCAGTACAAAGCACAGCTTTGGTGACAGAAAGAGCTGGGGCACAGCTGCTGGACAGGCTGGGGCAGGTGGCAGTGCAGGGTCAGCTGACCTGGGCTCCAGCCCTGTCCTGAGCTCCTTGCTGATGCCCTTGCCCCAGCTCTGGTGCCTCCGCTGGACGCCTGGCCCTGAGGGCCACCAACCCAGAAACAGCTTCCAGGAGGCTGTCTGGAAAAGGCTGGCGGGTGGGGGGCATGCAAGGTGGGCAGGGCCCTCTTCTGCTGGTGTCCCAGGATGAGGCCTCCGGGTCTTCTGGAACCACTGGCCAAAGCTGGGGCTTCCAGGTTAACCGTAGGGGGCCCCACACGTGCGCCACATCTTCTTCTCTCCCTCCATTCTCACAGAGGGGATGCTGGAAGCGGAGGCCACTGTGCGTGCCTTTCCCTCCACACCCTTGCCCACAAGCTGGGCCCACCCCACTTTCTCCAGAGTCCTCTCAGGAGGGACGCCATCCAGGTGGGTCTATTTTAAAGACTAGTCAGAAAGAACAAACAATGATTTCAGTTGTTTATACATTTTCCCTAAACAAAAAACTTGCAAGGCTGGTGTAGCTTCAGCCCCCTGGGGCCTCCCCGCAGGTGCTCCAGGGAAGGTCTCAGCAGCCCAGGCCGCCCCTGGGGGCCTCACGCCTGAGGAAGTGGCCTTGCTGGAGGGCTCTGGGGAACTGAGACTGCTTTGCTGGGAATTAAGGAAGGCCGTGCACAACACATTCTACCGTCTGCTAGAATGTCCCATTCCATTATGTTTCCATGAGACAGAGAGAGAACTTGGACCAGGTGCACCTCAGGAGTTAGAGGGAAGTGAGTGAAGCCATGACATGGCTGCCGTGTCCTCCTGACGGTGGGCCCTTTGGGGAGGCGCGCATCTGTGCCATGGCTGAGGAACAGGAGTGTGGGTCCCAGCTTCGTCTGCTAGTGGGAGCATGTGGTGGCCACAGTGTGGCCTCTCGGTCCTGTGGGGAGGGCTCTCTGCACTGCTCAATCCAGCCTCAGAGGAATCAGGATGGTGCCAGGGGCTCACTCCTCAGGTGTGATTCAGCCACATGAGCTGATATTTTTGCCCTTGTAAACCCCGCTGAAAGCAGCTGGAGGCTCTCTTCTGGGCTGTGTGTTAGGCAGGACCCAGGTGCCACGAGGACACACACCCATGGGTGCCGTTGCCCTCGGGCCCCATGTAGCTACCCCCGGGAGGTGCTTCCATTCTCCGCTGAGGTGCCGGCTTGTTCTGGGTCTTCTCGCTCCGGCAGGCGAAGGGCCTGGCTTGCTGTGGCCTCAACACGGAGCCTGCTGAGGAGCACCCACTGTGCACCCAGCCCTCAGGTAGAGTCTTTCCCAAGCTATGCTGGAAAAGGCTGGTGGCTGTCGCCTCAAGCTGCAGGGAAGCGATCTCACAGCCCCTCCCATAGGGATCACATGGGCTCCATCGAGCTCAGAGACCTTAAAGAAGCCATCCAGTTCAGGCTGGCACTGCCCCGAAAAGCAGGTGGGGCCTGGCTTCCTGTCCCCATGTTACAGGCAAAGCTCAGCTCATGCATGGCAGGCAGTAGCCCAGGGCCATCGATGGCTTCCAGGAGGCGTCCCCTGTGTGCTCAGCTCTACTTCACTCCAGGGCCTCTCCGTGTTAGCAGGGCTCTCCGCCCTCTGCCTCCCACGCCTGCTCCCCCTGAATCTGGTGATCCCTGAGACCCTCTCTCCCATCTGCTCTGTCCTCAGGCCTTTGGTTTGGATCAGAGAGACAGAATTCCCTCTCTCCAGCGCCTCACGCTCCAGAGCTCTCGGCCCCTCCTCCACACCGAGCATCAGTGCGATTCCACCGTCTCTCCTTGGAGCCCCCACAGCTGCCTCTCAGCTTGCAGGCCAGCGTCTGGAGGGGCCTTTGGGACCTTGAAGGAGGGCAAAGAGATTGGACTGTGCTTCTGACACCCTGTGAAAGCAGGGAGGCTGGGGGCTGGGAAGGAGGGCCCTGAGAGGTGGTCCCAGGGGCACTGCGGTCCTCCAGGCTTCAGAAGGAGCAGCTTCTTGAGTCTCTGGGTGGAAAAGCCTCTGCTTCGTGGGGGCCCTGCACACTCTTGCCATCCTCTCCTCTTGTCCTGCAGCTGATGGCAAGGAGGACCCAGGGGTGGGAGGTGGCAAAGCTGACTTCAGACAGGGAGAGTGTAGGTCACCCTGGCTCAAGCCCGGGGCCCCCGTTCTGTTGATTTGGGTTCATCTCCATTGGGAGACTTCACAGAGACTCAGCTCTGACACCTGGCTTTCTGTGTGTTCTTCCGCGTGCCTTTAGTATGGGGAACGAAGGCTCTTATTTAGCGCCCCACACCAGGCGCTTCCACAACAGAAATTCCTGTCTCAATTCTGGAGGCCAAAGTTTGGGATGGAGGGCCACAGGGCTGGCTCCTGAGGCCCCTCTCCTGGGCTGGCAGATGCCACCGCCTCCTGTGTCCCCATGGGATCATCCCTCGGGGCGTGTCTGGGTCCTCCTCTCCTCTTATTACAGGGACACAGACTGGACTGGCGCCACCCATATGACTCCATTTTAACTTCATTACCTCTATAAAGACCCCATCTTCAAATACAGCCAATTCTGGGTTTCTGGGGCAGAGACTTTAACATACCATCTTTTTGGGGGGACTCAGGCCATAACAGTCATTTTCCATAATTTGGTATAATTAATACTCTCGGGCTTGGGAGGTGATGTGTGTGTGTGTGTGTGGCGGGGGTGGGGGGACTGTCTACGTTACATTGTTTGGAAAACCCTGTCCAGAGAGGGCTCTCGCCTTTCAGCCTAGACAATAAAGTCACAAGGTTGGGACTTCTGTCCTCATGAAGGGCCAGAAACACATGTGATTCCACATTTTCTCTCTTTTGGGTTCTGTTAATCCATTTTCTTTTCAATCTCAGAATACAAGGACTGCACACAAAACATTTTCTGTAGCAACAAAGTGTTATTTTACTTCTCTTAGACATTGTGCTCTTTCTACCTGCACTGGGCATTTGACCCCCTGACCCCGATGACATGGGCTGAATCCTGAGTTTCAAAGGGTGCAGTTGCTGGGCAGAGGCAGGGAGAAGGAGCATTAAGGTTGTCCAACTCTTTTTTCCATAGCAAAGTGGTTTACGTTTACTTAATATTAGCTGTTACACACCACAGCAGGGGAAATGATGAAAATAGAATTGCTGTGGATGTTTCCCAGCACGTTTCACTCTATCCCATCAATCACTCCATTTTAAACCAGAACACAAAAGGCCAAGTCGAGCCATTGGCACTAACCCGGCAAACCTCACTCTCAGTGGCTGGAATACAGTCATGTAAGGGTGTTAGGAGAGAAAGATAATCTTATGGGGGGGTTCCCCAAATTCCATCTCATGCTGAAAATCCCACCAGCACTAGCCGGAGTGGAGAGGACAGTGGGCTTCCCGGGGAGGGTGAGTGAGCCCAGGCTGGTGGGCTCCTTCCTGTGTGGCTTTCTACTGCCCCCCCTGGCTCTGCCCACCTATACCTGTCCCTGCCCCCTGAATTTAGGAAGCCAAAAAAAAATGGCTACAGGGATTAGAAAGTCTTCATCATCCTGGAAACATCTTTATTTTCTTTTTTAAAAGGCTGGTTAATAACACGTAATAACTAAATTTCTTCTTGCAAGTGCACGTGGGTGGAGGGTGGTTATTTTTAAGTGAATGACTAACCATCTTCATTGTTACTGTCTTATAAGACACTGAATATAGATCATATTAAACACTAAATGGTGCAGCACTCGTGGTCTAACCCTGAAGCTGGCATCTTCTGGCCCCATGAGTGCCAAGGCTGCCGCCCCTCACGTTACATTCTGACTCCTGCATCTGAGAATCAAAGCCATGACGTGTGCGCAGATCCACCTCACCTGGCCTCTGGCTGCTGCAGACCACAGCACTCCCTGAAATGTCACCTGTCCCACACACGGAAGGCAAGGCAAAAACAAATCAACAAACAAACGCCAGTGCCAAAAACCCCAGCAGGCACGCTTTTCACATGCACTCCATGTGCTTTCTGGACCACTTGCAGGCCCCAAACAACCCACTTACCATCTCCCTTCTGCCTTCATCCTTCTCCTGAAGCTTCAGATGTGCCGACACCTGTGGGGGACAAGGACAGCAGTGTAGAAGCAGAACAGACAGCCATCAGCAGGGTGAGCTTCATGCCCGCACTGCAGACTGTGGTACAGCTAGCCACAGTGCCACTGGCCATGGTGCAGCAGCTAGACACCGTGCAGCCTGCTGATCACTATGGAAAACCCAAGGAGTTCTTGGCTTCCCATGCACCCTGCTTTAATAGTGGTAGGGTGGCAGGAGAGCAGTCCGTGCGCGCGGTGCTTCCAGCTGTCTCAGTGGAATTCTCTGCTGTACCCAGGAGAGAAGTCAGACATGGGCAATTTAGAGGTAGGGGCTTGGCGGCCCACCTGGGCGGAACCAGTGGTATGAGTTAGGAGTTCCATAAACCGTATGTTAAACTGCTGAGGCTTGAACTTATCCGCAGGGAGAGTCTTTACGCCACAGGAATTTTCAAGGATGCTGTGTTCTGTCGTTGTTGTGTTTTTTGAGATCCCGTTTGCTAGCACAGCACTGGGCTCCTGGCCCTGCCTGGGAAAACCCAGAGCAGAGATCACCATGCCGAGGATCAGCCTGGCTTCCGCCCTCCTGCCTTCTGTGGCTTTGGGCAAACACGCAGCCTCCATCTCCTCACCGGCATAATGGTGAAGTTAAGCTCTGTCCACCTCATTAGCTAGAGAAGTTGCTGTGAGGACCAGAGGAGAGGGTGGGATGCAGGGGACAATGGCAAAGAGGTCCTAGGCCCCAGAGTTGGACAGAGTCAGACCCACACTCCTGGGCAGAGCCAGCTGCCTGCATGTGACACTGCCTATCATTTCTCAGTCTGCCTGGCAGCTGCGAGGGTGAAGAGCATAAAAATGCACAACTGTGTCTGATGTGGGATCAGTACTCCACAACAGGTGGCCAGTATCTCCTCCGTGTGGGAAAGGACCTCAAGTGATAACCCATACCATAGCCGCAGACTATTTCCCGAAGGCCTCATGAAATTCTCAGAATCAAAACTGCACTGAATTTGATTCTGAAAATAGATTATTTCACAGCAGGTCTGGTGGCAAGGTTGGAGAGGACAGAGAAGACATCAGGGGTCACTAGTCACATTTGCAGAGAAAGCAGCCATTGGGTCTCAGCACGTGGCCATGGGGTTCACTCAAGAACTCACTGAGAAGCCTCGCACTACCCAAAAGGCAGGAGCAATTCAGGAATCAACAGGGTGTGCATGAAGCTTGCATTTACAGCATACATGGAACAGTGAACATCAGGGTAAAGAAAAACTTCACGGCTGCTTTGCAGCGTCTGTGTGCCAACTCCTCAGAGGTCTTCTGTGCCCCATCTGAATGTCCATTTGGAGGCCAGATCAATAGTCAGGCTTCCATGGGGCACAAAGCGCCTAGGGAGGCTCGGCCCAGAGGAATGGCATCCGCTTACCCACAGAACACGCAGGACCAGGGAACACGAGTGGGAACAGCCCTGCAGGTTCCTCTCTTTCTGTTTCCCCACAAGGAAGGTTAGATAGCAGATCACCTGTCTGCAAATGTAACCTGCATCTCTTTGCTGTGCTAAGAACCTCTTTGCTGAGCTAAGAACCCCTTGGCATTACCGTTCACATGACATGCTAGGCAGCTGCCACTCTCGGTCATCACGGGGAGGGAGCTTTGCCCAACCCCAGTCAGGAATGCCAGGTAAGTTCTCTCCAGGCGGAAAATCAAGGTGAACCCCCATCTACTGACCAAAGCGTGGAGCAGACCGAACTGAGGATGTTTCCTAGGGTGCCAGGAGAGACATGAAGCCTGGAGACTCTTTTTTTTGCAGTGAATGAAGAGGAAGCAGAAAAATAAACAGTCCCCCACACAAAGCCAGCCATGACTGGCAACCGGAGCTGGATGCTGATTTTCAATCTCCCCTTAATGGGAGGATTCTCATGGCCACCTCTGCCCGCAGTTAGGTCTGTGCCGTCTCGGTCACCATGAGTTGAGCCTTTAAAAAAAAAAAAACAAAAAATGGCCCCCGCTGGGCACAGTGGCTCACACCTGTAATCTCAGCACTTTGGGAGGTCAAGGCGGGCAGATCACAAGGTCGGGAATTTGAGACCAGCCTGATGAACACAGTGAAACTTGTGTCTACTGAAAATACAAAAATCAGCTGGGCGTGAAGGCAGACGCCTGCAGTCCCAGCTACTTGGGAGGCTGAGGCAGAAGAATTGCTTGAGCCCAGGAGGCGGAGGTTGCAGTGAGTCAAGATCGCGCCACTGCAGTCCAGCCTGGGTGACAGACCAAGAGTCTGCCTTAAAAAAAAGAAGCCCTGGAAGCCCAGAGGCATGGCACTTGGCTGGGTCATGGTCTGCCCAAGGAGCACAACCAGCTGTTTCAGAAACCCAGGCATAGGACACCTCCTGGACACTTCTGTGGCCCCAAGAGGGGAAGGTATTTTTACTCTTCCCCAAATACTGGACTTATCCACAGAGAACGTAAGTGAAGACACTATGGGAAGGCTTACTAGGAGTGAAAAGAAATAGTCACCAAATTGAATGGATTAGGCATCAACTGTATGCCAGAATTCCACCCCACCTTCCCTGTATCTTCCCTTTCAGTATTTGCCCCAACCCCGTGCGGTCCCGCAGATGAGGACGCTGAGACTGTGAGGGTGAAGCAGGTGCATGGCCAGGAAGCTGAGCTAGCAGCTACTGGTGCACCTGTGGAGGCAGACAGCTCTGGCCACACCTGGCCATCGGCAACCATGTGCCCCTGGGCCCCTTGCTTAACTGGGGGAAGCTCCATCTCTCACTCGCTTTCTTGGGATGACCTATCTGGTATATGTAGAGCTATGTGCTTCGGGCCAGGGACTCAGGAGATGCTCGGCCATTGCTGGTTTCGTTTTCTCACCTGGCAGGCAGGTGACTCAGAGGAACAGACCCTTGGCGTCCTGACTAAGACGCCAGGTGAGTGGGTGCTTGGGCCAAAGACACAGAATGACTCAAGGATGGCTGATGGGAAGGAGAATCCCAAGCACTGGCCTACAGGGGAAATGGGATGTTGGCTGCCCTAGGTCGGATCACCCAAGTCAGCTGCGTTACTAACCTTCTCAGAAACTTGACCCCCAACCCTGCCAAACAAGGCCCATTAAACTCAAGGTCTTGGGGGTTTGGGGATGAAGCTGCCTGTCCCAACAGCAAGCCTGGAGTTAGAACTCTGCTAGAGGGAGGGTGCTGACTGTGTGCAGGCTGCCTGGCAGAGCCCTCGGGTCTCTCGAAGCTGGGCACGTGGCCAGTACTGTGTGATGTGGGAGCTGGGGGGCAGTGGGGCGGCGGGGGAGCTCACCATCATGGCCTCCTGCACGGTGAGGTGTGGCAGCAGCATGTCATCCTGCATGATGTAGCAGGATACCTTCCGGAAGCAGCGCAGGTCCCGGGGCAGCCCGTTGATAAGGACAGCTCCCTTCATGCCCGTCTCCCTGCAGAGCCAAGGACAGGGGAAGCCATCAGCCGGCTCCTGCCGCTCCTGCACCTCCCGGGCCAGGAGAGGGGAGCCATAGAGTGGGGCTCACCTCCCAGCATCTTCCCAGCTGAACCACAGGCCACAGGGACCCCGAGGGGCAGAAAGGGACCGGACCTCGCTAGCACTGCGGCCATCAGGAAGAAGAAACTCAACAGAGAAAGTGCCTGGGGGAAGAGGAAGGAGCACACAGGCCTCTGTGGGAAGGTGAATCTATACTCCGGGTGACAGCAGCTGTCTTGACCTACCAAAGACACACGGGCATAGTCCTATACGCAGCCACAAGGTGGGGATGTACAGCCCCTGGATTTGTGGGGGTTTGTAAGATTGGCTTCTCAACAATTCCGTGTGTAGCTCAGGCTGCGCCCACTGCCCGAAGGCCAGACTTCTGGAGACATCAGGCCTGGGAAGGAGCGCCAGCAGAGAGGGGCTTCGAGCCTGGGGCCGGCACCCGCTCAGCCGAGCGGATGGCCCTTCTCCAGCAGGGAGAATTCTCTCCGGTGAGCAGGCTGAGAGCCCCCCAGGTGCTCTTGTGAGGCAAGCACAGCCTCACTAGGCGCACTTATTCACTGGCTGGTTCATCCGCTCACTGCAGACCTACTGTGCACCTCTGCCCCCTGCCATTCCTCCAGGTGCATCAGTGAAGCCCAGGAGCTGGTGCATGCCACAGGCAGTCTATGCTCTATGCCTCTAAGGATCCAGTTTTTCTAGCCCTACCTCCTAGATGCAATGGAGAATCAAACTGAGGAAACTCTACGGAGACTAATGAAAGCTCGCCTAGTTTCCAACTTCACTCAGCTTGTTACTATGACTGTGGGCCTGCGGCCGAGTCCCTTCACTCCTCCAGGCACAGGTGGGGCTCAGCTGGCTTCCCCTGGACCCCCAGGCCTTAAGGCCCCCTCCTGAGTTGCCTCCGCAGCTCCAGGATGCCAGGCACCCATCTAGGTGCCAGGAGCTGTGGGGGCATTGATGAGCTCAGAAACAGCCGCCCTGCAAGGATACCCCAGTCCCCTCTGGCCCTGCATCCCTCTGAGAACTCAACTTTAACCTTTAGATGTGACTCTCACAGGTAGAGAATTGCCATAAGTGAGATTTTTTCAAATCTTAATTTCTGGTATTAAGGTCGAATTCAGAAACTCTAAGGAAAAGGGTGATATTTACCATTTTTTCAGTAAATGAAATTATTATTATTTGCCAAAGTTAGTAAATAAAACCCATCAGACATGAAAATAATGGACTTTAACAGAGCATTTTAAAAACACTTCTAAAGATTCTAATCCAAGTTTTCTAATCATTCCCAAATGGATGACATTGGGCACAATGGTCACCAACGTCTTTGTTTTTTTTTGTTGTTTGTTTGTTTGTTTTTAGATGGAGTTTCACTCTTGTCGCCCAGGCTGGAGTGCAGTGGCACAATCTCAGCTCACTGCAGCCTCTGCCCCCCGGGTTCAAGTGATTCTTCTGCCTCAGCCTTCTGAGTAGCTGGGATTACAGGCACTTGCCACCACGTCCAGCTAATTTTTTCTGTATTTTTAGTAGAGACAGGGTTTCACCATGTTGACCAGGCTGGTCTCAAACTCCTGACCTCAGGTGATCCGCCTGCCTCAGCCTCCCAAAGTGCTGGGATTACAGGAGTGAGCCACCGTGCCCAGCCCAAACTTCTAGACAACTCTGACCATCACAAGCCCCAGCCGAACAGTTCTCATTCTCTTCTGAAAATGCCCTGTCTCTCTTCGACTTGCATTCACTCCTGTTCTCTCCGAGTTCTCCGGCCACCCCTCTCCCTGACCGTGACCTTCCTACCTCTTCCTGTCCCTGTGGCCGGGCTGAACAGAGTGGCTGCTGTGGCCACTCTGCCCAGGGACCCCTCTCTGAGCATGGCTCACTCAGCACATGGCCCTTCGAAAGCACAGCCTCTCAGTGTCATTCTCTCCCCGGACCCAGTTTCCTTCACGGATTCCAGAGCTTCCTGATCCGAAACGCACCCTGTGCTCCACTGGAGCCTGTGTGGACAGAGCTTTAAGAAGCTACCGCTGTAGACCACAGCCTGCTCCAGGTGATGGGGCTGATGGAAGGAGCCCCACTATTTCCACTGCTGGCCTGACACCCAGGTGACAAGTTTGCCCCCCGGGCAGAGATGCTCACCTGTATCCAGCCAGGATGTTCATCAGTGTGGATTTCCCTGCCCCGGAAGGACCCATAATGGCCACCAGCTCACCACTGTTGAACTTCCCAGAAATTCCTTTCAGAAGGGTCTTGTATCCTGCAAGAAGCAGATCATATGCATGTCCATTTCCTTTTGTTTTATCTCCGATGCAGTAAATATGCAAATGTTGAAGCACACGTGACTGAGGCCGAAGGTGCCTGTGACGTCCCGGAGTAGAAAAGGCTGCATTCCAGGGAAGAACGTGCACTTCGTGTCTTTTTAATTCCCTGGTCTACGTCTTCAATTGCGTGTCACGGGTTATAATAATGATAATAATTACCAATATGTGTGTAATGCTTTAGGCTTACAAAGCACCTTCCCAGTCATTGTCTAGTGGATTCCTCAGCATCCACCATTCCTGTCTCAGAGTGAGGAAGCAATGGCCAGTGGGCTTGGGTGACCTGCCCAGGTCCTCAGCCAATGTGGGTGAACTCAGCCCAGAGCTGCCCCGTTACCAGTTTGCTCCCACACTGATATGGTCCACGTGTCTGTATTAATTAATAATTCACTTATTGCACCTACAAATTATTTATGCTTTATATATTTATATAAGTATACATTATATATATGATTTATTTATAAATAATCGACATATAATTAAATAATCAACATATTGTTAATCTCAATTAATAATTAAGAAAGTTTGTCATTTTGCAGCCACACCAAATTGCTTTGGAATTTCTGCCAGGTCTCCATCTGAGAGCTTTATAAAAGGAGAGAAGCTACACCTCCCAAGCAAAGCCACGTTAATGTTTTCTCAAACAGACTGTTTAAATATGCTGTAAATAATAAAACAGAAGCAGCTGGGTGCATAGATAATGCATCCCAACCCAGGAGCACTTCACAGTGCAGTCTCAGATCAGAATGCACGCTTACATAATCAAGAATCGTGTGAATGCAATTTTGGCTCCCACACCTTTCAAGGGACCTAAAGAGACAGGGACCCATGGGGTCCTTGGCCCAGTCCCTTATTTTAGACTTTCTCCCGGTCACCAACTGGGCACCCAAACCTCTGTGTTTGTGAGAGTCTGGCCCAGGGGAGTTTTCTCCCTGCTGTCTTCCTGTCTTTCATAGATAGGACACTGGAAAATGCCAACCTGTCACCAGGTGCCACCTTAATTTGGATGTGGAGTCCCTAAGGCCTTGTTTAGGGGAGTGAGAGAGCTGCGGAACCAGCCAGGAAGCTTGCTGCGCTGGCACTGGGAATCATTACAGAGAGGGCAGCTGTCGCCCCAGGGAGGGCCAGGAGAGTCATCCCGGCGGGGGAAAAGCACAGGAAGAGAGGGCTGGGGTCGGAGAGCAGCTCAGAACTGCAGATTGAACCAGCTGATACCACAGGGCTGTGGATGACAGCGCTTACAAACACGCAGCACTTGAGGCCTAAACAGGTGAGCAGGGCTGGAGGAGGGCTGGGGGCCCCAAGAACAGCTCTTCTGCTGAGCCACGGGTGCCCCTCAGTGGACAGGCAGATGGAAGAGCTGGGACCACAGAGACCCTTCCTCCACAGGAGCAAGCTCCCTGACCATGGAGTGCTGTGGCACTTTGGGGACCCAGGACCCTGGGGACTCACATAATATCACCAACAAAGCACTACATGCTGGGTACCTGCCAATGAATGTCTCTCGTCTGTTCAGGGTGGAAGTGGGGCTGCTCCCCAGCAAACCTCCCTGAAGACGCCTCCTGAAGACGCCTGGTCATGGTGCTCACCAGCAGCCATCCACTGACCATGGTCATGACACCCATGAGGGCACGTCATGCCTTGGGCTCTGAGAAGCCTCTCTCCCTCCATCGAGGGCAGGACCCACCTCTCCCGCTGGGCACAGCCTCTGGGCTCTCACCTTTGACAGTGCCTGGGGCTGACCCTCAGTGCTGGGGTCCACTGGTGGGATCCAGACGACCACCCTGGCTGAAGGAAGCCCATACAGGCTGTGATGACCCCCAGGACCCCAGGAACAGGACAGGGTGGGGGGGCTGGGAGCATTCGGCCCTCTCATGGGAAAGGCAGGACAGGTGGTCTCAGGTTGGTCTTGCTGTTGAGAGCCACCAAATTGGAATTGCGAGAATATGCACCAGACAGAGATGACACACACGTGACTGGGCTGCAGGGGTCCTCTCCACGGGGCCTCATGGGTCCAGCTGTGGACACAGGACCCAGTTTGGGGCTGTGCTGCTCTAATATTACAAACCTGTTTTTATTTTTATTTTTAAAAGACGTGCATTTGGGATTTAAGCATCTTCAAAGTGGCTCTGGAAACAAAGTGCAGTAGACATTAGTCTGCCCTGCTGTGGGACAGCCCGGGTGCGACGGCGACCTTGTGCAGGTCTAAAAGTGAATTCTGGGCTGAGGGGACCAGGAAGCACAGTCAGAGCCTTCCTGTCATAGTCGGGTTTCCTTAGTATCCAGGGCATATGCACGCGAGTGCACACACACACACACACACACACACACCCTTCTGTATTTATGTAAGGAAATCATTCTACTGCAGAGCCCTGCGCTTGCTTCCCCTTACAGAAATAGAAAGGGAAGATGGGACCATCCCACCCCGCCTGCCCTACTTTCCCACCCCTGAGTTCTGTGCAGCCCACTTGCTGGCATCCTGGACATGCGCCTGCCTCCCTGTCCTTGTGGGCTCTCGTTCACAGGATGCACTGTCTTGCACTGTTTTTCTGGCTGGGATCGTGAGCACCCAGGATAACAAGTGCAGAAACTGCCAGAGCCAGGGCCACTGAAGCCTTATCAGCCCTGTGCGGGGTGCCCAGTTTCAACATTTGAAATAGCCAGATGCTAGCCCAGACCAGAGCTTAGACAGGACCCAGACCAGACCAGAGCCACAGACCAGAACAGGCAGATCAGAACTTAGAACCCAGACCAGACCCAGACCAGGCATAGACAGAACCCAGATCAGACCCAGAGAGAACCCAGACCAGACCCAGATGGAACCCAGATTAGACCCAGACAGAACCCAGACCAGTCCCAGACCAAGCCTAGACGGAACCCAGACAGAACCCAGACCAGACACAGAACCCAGACCAGACCCAGACCAAGCCTAGACGGAACCCAGATCAGACCCAGACAGAACCCAGACCAGACCCAGACCACACCCAGATAGAATCCAGACCAGACCCACACAGAACCCAAACCAGACCAACAGAACCCAGAAAGAACTCAGATCAGACCCAGACAGAACCCAGACCAGATCCAGAGAGAACCCAGACCAGACCCAGACGGAACCCAGATTAGACCCAGACAGAACCCGGCCAGCCTCTGTGAGCCTGGGTGGGAGGAGGGGTCCGCTCCCCATTTATCTTTAATCAGTACCTGTTTCCCTGTCTTTCCTGCACTAACCCTAAAGTCTTTATCAATTGCTATGCTGTTTCTGAGCACTGCCTGCTAAGAAGAAATGATGCAATTTAATCTGTTTTTTAGGGGACATAAATTTATAGTCAATTAATCAAAGCAAAAAAGTCGTAAGTTCAACCAGAACCTGCTGAGAAATGGAAAGAAATGGGAGGCGAGGGCCACGGAGAACCAGAGGAGAGAATGGGGTCTGAGCAGGGCCCCAGGCGCCAGACACCTGCTCGGGAATTAATTCCCTCGGTGACACCGGCAGGCTATGTTTCTTCTTGGGGTCCTGATGTCAACAACTGTAAAAACAGGGAACAGGAGAAGATGATTTCTAGTGTCCTCTTAGTGAACTAGAAAGGAAGAAAATGCTCTACGAGCCTGTGAAAATCCTTGCTCCCTAACACAAAATGTGGGGGCTTCGCGAAGGGCACAACTAGCAGTGCCCGGGGCTGTGGCAATCACTAGAGGACAGAGATGGAAGGATGATAGAAGAGTGCGCCCGACGGGTGGGGACGGACTGTCCTGGAGCCATACACCTACGTGGTCAGAGAGGAACACAGGGAACATTCCAAAGACAGCCTACAGAGTCTACTCTGTCCCTTGCACGGTTCGTTTCCTAAGATGGTGCATACTTGGGAGAGACGGGGCAAGAGCGTGCTGGTCCTTCGGAGCTACTCACTATAAAAGGAGCAGTGGCAGCACCTTGATCCCAAACCCTCCTAATCAGACTCATCTTGGCTGAATTTCCCGTTGCAATTCACAACAAATCCACTGTCAAAGCAAAACCGAGAGCAACCCCACCGATCCGGGAGGAAAGACGGTGTGAAGCCGTCCCGTGAGAGCAACCCCACTGATCCGGGAGGAAAGATGGTGTGACACTGTCCTGCTTGGGAGAGAGGCCTTAATGAGCGAGCACCAACAAGCTGGCTCTGGTCCCGAGGAGCTTGGCCAAAGGGCCTGAGAGGTGAGCCCCTGAAGTCCCTCACATAGAGACTCCAGAAGAAGGTGGCTCCAAGGAGCCCACTCAGACCTGACTGTACTCAAGGGGAGGGGTGTGGGCCCAGACTGACTGGGGAGCCTGGCACCCTCACACCCACTGCCTGCCACCACGGGCAAAACCATGTGAGCTCATGGCCTCAAGGCCAGAGATGGAGTCCTGGTGTTGTCAAGGCTTCCCAAGACCCAACCTTCCCCATGCACGTGCCCCCAGGCAAGAACCTGAGAGAGCTCCCCAGAGCACACCAGCCAGCACCCCAAACAGCGCTCCTCTATCCCACTCTCCAGGTCCTCCCCCCCCCATGTGGCCATCTCTCCCCCACCTCCTTCCCTCTCTCCTCTGTCTCCTTCTCTCCTCTCTCTCTCTCCTCTCTCTCTCCCTTTCTCTCTCTTTTTCTCTACCTTTTCTCTCTCGCTCTTCCCCTTTTCTTTGCTAGCATCCTCTGAGAAGTAGGAACTTCACCTTTCCATCTATAAACATTCGGCCCCAGTCCAGTGCAGATGCTCAAGTGTTGCTGGATGGATGGATGGATGGATGGATGGACAGATGAATGGATGGATGAATGAATGGATAGACAGATGAGTGGATGGATGGATGAGTGGATGAATGGATGGACAGATAGATGGATAGATGAATGGATGGATAAATGAATGGATGGAAGGATGGATGGATGGATTGATGGATGGATGGACAGACGGACAGGTAGATGGATGAATGTTTAAAAACCATTCAGACGAAGCATTTAGTAATGTTTAAAATTAAGTGAATACTAAAGAGTTTCCTGAGTTATGCCCTCCCTCAGAATGAGCCACATTAGAGACTCAGAGACAGCCCGTGCAGACGTCCTCAATTCCAGTGATCACAAGCATAAGGAGATGTTGGAACGAAGCTGCTCTTCCTGAAGGCCAGCCGGCCAACCCCAAGCCAGACACCCCAGATGAGCCGGGCATCTGACAGCCACCACAGGATGCATGTCTTCTTCTGCTTCTGGCTCTGTCACTGCCCTGGAGGCCCTGAGAATGTCAGCTTCATGAGGACGTGAGCAAGACCAGCTTCTTGATCATCATGCCCCGTGATCCTGGAACGGAGCCTGCACGACGGTTACTGGAGGGAAATGTTCGTGGCACTCACGAGACAGGAAGGGCTCTGGGCACAAGTGAACCCAGAGCAGCACCCTGTCTCAGGCAATGCTGTGGCCTTGTCATCTCTTACCACGCCTCCCTCTTAACCCCACAGACCCCTTTGGGACCAGAGGCATCAGGGAATGCCTAGAGGCCGCTGCAGGCCCAGAGCCTGGCCCCTTCCCAAGGTCTAACGGCAGGATGGACTTAGTCCAGGCATTTTTACAGGGTCGCTGGCTCCCTCTGGCTTGTGTTACATGAACACAAACCCCTCCCAAGTGGACATGACACACCAGGGTCCCAGCCCCCAGATCAAAACCCGGACGTAGCCCACTCCTAGGAGCTCCCTCATGCCTCTTCCTGTCACTTCAGGGATAACTGCTGTTAAATCTAAAGTAAATCCCCAAAGGTGTTGATTTTTAAACAGAGAAATACAACTTTTCCAAAACAAACAATAAACAAGACAGTTTCCTACCTTGGAAATCAAAGCAACATCCCTTTGCCCATGGAAAAATCAAGGCACCTTTCTTAGATGGGAGATTGCGCCCCAGTGATCCCATGAGTCCTGTCTGCTGCTGTGGCCGGCTATACTACTTGCCAGACAGTCCCTGGGATGAGATGATTTGGGCCTAGAAGGAATTTCCAGAAACCATCAAGAAGCGGAAGGCACTGAATGCTTACATTTCCTACGTCGGCTCACAGGGCTTCACCAAGAGAGTCAATACCTGTCAACACCTACAAAGAGTCAGGGGACATGGCAGCATCGCTTGGGGCTGGGAGCAGTTTTCCTCGCTCTATAGAAATGTGCCCTTGAAGGAAAGGGTCGGGCAGGCCAGCCCAGGCCCGGGCAGAGGCCATGAGCCACAGACCGGGCCTCGCCGGGCTGGCTCTCACTGGGGTGGGCACGGCGCCAGCCTGGCTCCTGTCACTCTGTTTCTGCCTCCCAGCCAGTGAGTGCTGAGTCCTTCTCCACCTTTTGCAGATGACATACAAGGGCTTGGAGAGGGTTAATGACCTGCCCAAGGCCACACAGTAGGTCAGCAGAGGATCCAAGATTCCAACCCCTTCTACCAAACCCGGAGGCGGCTCTTACACCCGGGGCCATGAGTGCCTCTGCCAGGCCCTGCAGAGGGGTTCCTGGGCCCCTCCCCTCCTCCCTCCCTCCTCCTACAAGCGGGCATGTACCTGGATCAATACGGTCAGCTCAATCCAGAATTGTGCATTTAGTCTGATATCACATGAAATATTGAACAGAGGATGAGAAGGCATTTCAGGCCTTTCCCTTCATAAAGAAGAAACCCGGTGGGTCACCTAAGGCTAAGAATACCACCCAGGTGTGGGCAGGGTACCTCGCAGCATTGATGCAGTGAGACGCTCTGAAAGCTACGGCCGTAAGAATTCCTATGTCCATTCCAAGAGATCTTCACTTGTGCAATTGACCTTTATCTTTCCATTTATTTTTCATTCCACAAAACATCCTCAGAAGAAAGAAGAATTCTTGCCAGGGTATGAGAAAGTCTCGTGTCCTTTAGGGAGGACTCAAGCCTGTTTATAGTAAGGACTCCTCGTAGCCTGTGCGAGGAAGCCCACATCCCCCAGGCAAATGCGTACTCCCTAACGCTTCCTGTGAGGAAATCCTCTCCTGCCCCCTGCCCAGCAGCCAAGGGATCTGAGCCCCTGGGAACCATTAGGCCCCCAGTCCTGGTTACCCGTAGAAAATAATAAGCAAGTGATTGGCTCACTCAGGTTTCATTGAACCAGTTGCGGTTTGGAAAGGGGCCGGCTGCTTCTTGAGAGATCCTGGGGAAGGTCAGTCATTGGGTTTTGTTTCTCAGCAGCACCAACAAAGGCGTGTTGTCCACCTGCGCTGGGCGGGGCTGGGGCCAGGTGAAGCGAGCGCCCACAGAGACTCAGGGCCCTGCTTTGTGCTTGTCCAAATGTCAAATGCCACTCTGATAGCTCAGCACTCTGACCTCTCCGGGAGTTAAGTGCGCCATGAATACAACTGTGGATAAGCAGTAGGACAGGAGGCCATCCCGTGTCTATGGAACTCCGCGGGCAGAACTCATGGTGTGTTTTGCTGTCCTTGTCTTGTTCACTCACCTGCCAGCTTCCCGAGGGGTCCCAGCCAGACAGGACAGGTAATGCGTCTCCTCACAAGCAAGCAGTCCTGATATACAGAGGGATGCTCGGGGTTTCAGTGGAGGGACGGGGCAGGGAGCTGGCCCAGCTTCCCCCAGGTGTCTGTGGATTCTGTGCGCCTTTGACCAGGCCAGGGAGTCTTCGACGGAGTTGCCTATCCTACTTGTCTGTTTTCTCAGCCGGAGTCATTCTCTCACATGGGATAAGACCCTATGCAGACAGTACCGTTCTCACCGGCTCTCCCATCACCCCATATCCAGGAGGTCAGCTTTCCAACCAGAAACGTCAAAACACAGTCACCCTGGCCTGAGCACAGCAGGGTATCTGAAATCCCCTCACAAATGCTTCTGTTTAGTAAACATGCACCCAGTGGGACTCCAGAGCTGCCCGGGGGCGGGGGGTGCCTTACTCTCCCTCCAAGAGTACCCCCCCTTCTGCTCCCATACTGGAAGAAGAGAGAGGGTGGAAAACAGGAAAAACCAGAGAGAGGGAGGCGCACAGCTGCGGGGCTGTGGGGGAAAGCGGGTAGCTCATGGGGGACAGAGGAGGGTTTGCTTTCTGGGTCCTTGTTCAGGTTCTGGGATGCCTCTATTTTCTTTCCTTCCTACTGAGGGGTATTTTCCTCTCCTTGGCTCCTTGGCAGGCGCTGGATGGGGCTGAGTTCAGGGACTGAGAGGGGAAGGAAGATGTCCATCCTGCTCCAGCATCACCTCTAATGCCACCAGTTGGTGTGTGTTTGGTGGGGGGGTCACTGGGGAGTTTGGACCCTCCCATGCGTCTCCTCTCCTCCTTAACAAACATGGTTTTAGATACTCTGGTGAGCTCTTTCAAAAATCTTTTCAACTGCAATGAACCCAAATAAAATCCTGCAGAGGGAAGCTGAGGAGGAAGATTTTGCCACTCTCAGGCACCCCGGCTCATGTTTCACAGGTGATGAGCCCCTGGCCGGGACAGCAGCGTCACGGGACTCAGCATCTCAGGCCCCTCGAGAGAGGCCCTGGCCCCAGTCTGGCCACCATCCGGCTCTGCGGTGTATACTGGGTCCTAGAAATGCTGGGTGCCCAATGCCACCTGCAGGGTTGAAGTGAGCATCGACTGAATGCTTTTAGAAGCAACACAACACATCCTCACCTTCCTCTGTGGGGTCGTCAGGCAAACCCCAACCATAGGCCCTTCCTGCCCCATGAGCCACTGACAAGACTGTGCCACCGATAGAGACCACCCCCAGGTGATGGGGCCCTCAGTGCACTCGCACTGACCGCGTGTAGGACGCCGCACTGCCCCGAAGAAGCCAGCAGGGAAGGGGAAGGCCAAGGCAACACCACGGTCCAACACACAGCTGCTCAGCTTCTGGGCCGCTCAAGCCGGGGCCATCTTTCTCCCGCCATGCCCCTATCCCATTGGCCTCTCTCACCCCTGCTCTCTTCCTTTCTTCCATCCTAAGGGAGGAGGCCATGGGCTAATGAGAATACACTCCGACTCTGCCTCTTCCTAAACTGTGACCTGTGGCAGGTGGCAAATCCATGAGCTGCCTGGCCTCAGGTCAACACCCATCGCCGAGTAACCACATGGATTAAGTATGTGTGCAAGTGCCCAGTGGTTTGCAAACACATGGCTCTAGCAATCCTGCCAGTTTCTATCAAATGAGTGGCACTTAGGAAACAAGGTCATGGCCAGCTCCTCAAAAGCAATGCCACTTGCTTTGCCTCCATAGTCTGAGGGCCCACGTGATGACTCCGGCCAGAGAGCTCAGTCAATGCACCTTGAGTGGACAGTTGGATGGGGGCTGATGACAAGGCTTGAGCCCTCTAGGCCAGACGTTGGCATCTTTTTTCCCTAAAGAGCTGAATCACAAATACTTTAGGTTTTGCAGGACACACAGTCTGTCACAACCACTAAGCTAGCTCTCCAGTTTAGGGGAAGCTAAAGCAGCCACCCGCACGCGCAGGGCTGTGCTACCGCAACAAAACTTCACTTACGAACTCAGGCAGAGCACGGCTCTGCTCTCCAGGCTGTGCTGTGCTGACTCTGCTCCAGAACTTTGGAGTTGAGCCCAGCACCAGTGACACCTGGGAACACAATGTCATCTCTCTCACACCAAGTCATGTCTCCCAGGCAGGGGCATTTGCAAGGTGGAAGGAAATCCAGCTAAGGCTGGGGATGCACCCTGTGTTCTTGGGGGAAGACAGGGTAGGAGAACAGGACAACGGAGGCAGGTCTGAGAGAAAGGCAAGCTTGGATCACCACCAGGAACAAGGGAAAGGGTTGACTATGCCCTCGAGGAGCTCTGAATCCTATGGTTCTCCAGAATTTGGGAGTGAATGACTCAAACTCCCCTCACAGGAGAAGGGTGATTTCTCAGCTGATAAGGAAGGCTCTGGAGCAGCTCTCTCCTGGGTGCTGCTAGGCACCCACTGTGCCCTCCTAATTAGGGAACAAAGCTGCTGCTGGGGACACCACCCAGAGCTGCAGCCTTCAGAGCCACCTGCAGAGGGCAGCCCTCATCCTGAGTCTTAGAGCAGCTGCCAGCCGGCGCCATGACCCCCTGACAGCCGGAAGAAGGCTGACCTTGCTTGTTCTCTAGTAGAATGCTCTAGAGGAGGATTAATGGAGGGATGGATGGGGAGGCTGATGGAGTGGATGGAGATATGGGTGTTTCCAAAACTTAACTGGGTACACTCGGAACATGTTCAAGGCAACCCCCAACTGCAAATCCCAGGGTGAGTTTCAGGAGTGCAGCACTGGGGACTCAGGGTGTGGTGAACTCTGGATGGAGAGAGGGATGCATTGAGGGATGGAGGGAGAGATGGAGGGAGAGATGGACGAAGATATGGAAGGTGGGATGGGGATGTGGAAGAAGAGATGGAGGGAAGGATGGAGGGAGAGATGGAAAGAGTTACGAAGGGAGACAGAGGAAGATATGAAGGGAGGAAGGAGAGAGGAATAGATGGAGAGATAGAGGGAGGAATGGGTGGGAGGATTGATGGAGTAGATGAAGGGAAGGGTAGGGGAATGGGTGGATGGAAGAGTTAATGGAGGAATGGATGGAGAGGCTGATGGAGTGGATGAAGAGATGGGTGGAAGGATGGACGGAGTGGATGAAGGGAAGGGTGGAGGGATGGGTGGAGGGATAGATGGAGTGGATGAAGGGTTAGGGTGGAGGGATGGGTGGAGGGAAGGATTAATGGAGGGATGGATGGAGAGATGGGTGGGAGGATGGATGGAGTGGATGAAGGGATGAGTGGAGGAATGGGTGGAGGAACTCACGCTCTACCTCAGTGCGTTGCGCCAAAGCATGCCCGCTCCAAGTCCCTGGAACCTGTGTGTTACCTTATATGGTGAAAGGAACTTAGCAGATGGAATTAAGTTAAGAATCTTGAGATGGGGAGATTGTCCTGGACTATCCAGCAGGTCTGATATAATCACAGAGATCTTCCTAAGGGAAAGAAGGAGGGAGGAGGGCCAGAGGTGGTAGTTAAGAGACATGGCAATGGAAGCAGATGTCAGAGACAGATGGAGAGAGATCTGAAGACGGTACGCTGCTGGCTTTGAAGGCGGAGGAGGTCATGAGCTAGGAATATGAGCAGCCTCTAAGAAGCTGGAAAAGTAAGGAAACAGATTCTTCCTTGAAGCCTCCAGAAGGAACACAGCTCCGCTAACACCTTGATTTTAGACTTCCAATCTCCAGAACTGTGTCAACCTAAACAACAAGCAGAGGCTAAGGGAAAATCATATTCATTTGCTGTTAAGCACTGCAATAGGAATACAGCGAGCATATTCAGAGAAATAAAGACAGACGAGGGTTGTTAAAGGAAAAATCACGAGGAAATTATATAATTATTTTCAGACCATTATCCTTGGCTATAAGGGTGGATAATAACAAGAATGCTGTCAGTCCAAGTTTGGACAAGCAGTTGCCGGGCAGATGTCTTTGCAGAGGTGTGTGTGTGTGTGTGTGTGTGTGTGTGTGTGTGTGTGTACGCTTGTAATGGGCTTTGGGCAAGGTTGTGATT
>CAUYLG010033719.1:0-40546 GCA_963573385.1 Cacajao melanocephalus
AGCACTTTGGGAGGCCAAGGCTGGTAGATCTATTGAGACCAGGAGATTGAGACAAGCCTGGCCAACATGTCGACACTCCATCTCTACTAAAAATACAGGTTAGCCTGATGTGGTTGCACACACCTGTAATCCCGGCTAATCGGAAGGGTGAAACACGAGAATCGCTTGAACCTGGAAGGCAGAGGTTGCAGTGAGCCGAGATCGTGCCACTGTACTCCAGCCAGGGCAACAGAGTGAGACTCTGTCTTAAAAAAGAAGAAGAAAAGAAAAGAAAAGAAAGAAATTTCAATGGTTTTCAATCAAAATACATGCAAAGGGAAGTTAAAGGATGAAGAGTCATAAAATGTAAACAGGAAAAAATTATAAGTTTGCTTGGAAAATAATTACAGGCGTTCTCTACAGAGCAACATTAAAACTTTGGAAGAGTCAGTGGTTTAAATGCTAGTGGAGTATGAAACAATTGGCGAAAATACTCCACATAGTTCCAGATTTTGTGATAAAATATGGAATGTCCGACCTAATTTTCCTTTTTTTCTTTTTGCTTTTTTTCTTCTTAAAATTACAGTTATTTGGCCTTTGCCTGACTCAGGGCACATTTTTTAGTACAACTCTTATCTTTTCAAATTAGGAAATGTTAGCAGGATTTAAGCAGATTTTCTTGTATTAAAGTCTTGATATAAATGGATTTTAGAGTTGCTTCTTGATGACCAATTTCTATCTGTACCCACCTGCATTATGTTTAAATGCTGCTGGGAATTTCTGGGATGAGGTTGGCACTGTTCCTAGTTTCTCTTTGACTTTCATATTCCATTGGTTAGCGCAATGAGATATGAGTACAGTAAGATAATGGATGCTTCTATTCACAGGTCATTTTCTTTGAAATTTTGTCCAATTTATTCCATCTTCCACAGTCAATTATATTTGTATTTTAGTCTATTTTCTTTATTTTTTATTTTATGTTTTTTTTGGACAGTGGTTTGCTCTTGTTGCTCAAGGTGGAATGCAATGGCATGATCTCGGCTCACTGCAACCTTTGCCTTCTGGGTTCAAGCAATTCTCCTGCCTCAGCCTCCCAAGTAGGTGGGATTACAGGCATGTGCCACACCCAGCTAATTTTATATTTTTAGTAGAGACGGGGGTTTCACCATATTGGTCAGGCTGGTCTCGAACTCCTGACCTCAGGTGCCTCAGCCTCCCAAAGTGCTGGGATTACAGGCAGAAGCCACTGTGCCTGGCCGTATTTTAGTCTATTTTCTAAGCAATTTAATCTTCCATCTTGCTTTACAAAATCATGCTTTCTTGAATTTTTTTAAGAATGCAATCAAAAGTCTCCTAAAATGACCCTCTTAACTCCTGAGGTACTTCCCTACACTGAAAGGTTTAAGTCTATTATAACAGAAAATGTTTTATAGGGCCACATTTTGTCATTGTAAGATTTCCGTATTTGTTCATCGACTGCATAATAATAGAATGTGCACAACGCATTTGTGTCCATAAGTAGAGTGGACAGTGTTTTCCTAGTCTCCCTCACTATATGCTTTTTTGTCACTAGGACTTTCCATTTTTAAGCAGTTTAGGATTGGAAGTGTGGGAAAATTAGACATCCACCGCTACTAACTGTTTGGTATTCTTCTGTCTTATTGAAAAAAGAAATACGCTGATTCTACTGTCTATTTGTGTAATTAAATATGCAAAAATATAGTTCTGCATTACAAGAGCTTTATGGGAGGAAGTTTTAAACTAGGGTTGTCAAATATAAACAGAATGCAAGCCACAAGTGTGAGCCACACATGTAACTGAAATTTTTTCATAGTAAGCACATTAAAAATTAAAATACATATTTTATTTAAATGGATATATCTAAAACATATAATCAATATAAAACATATTTATAAAATATTTTACATTTAAATACAAACTCTTCACAATCTAGAGTGTGTTTTACACTTAAAACACATCTCAACTTAGTCATATTTTAAGCGCTGATTTTCAACATATGACTAGTGGCTACCATATTGGACAATGAAAAATGAATAAAAGTATAAAAAGCAAGGTACACACCTAACTTCTCCCAGAGATGTTTCTATTGCTTACTTTTTATTTTAGAAGTGATCTATCATTATTTGCCTTCATCTGCTTTAATTAAGTTGCATTAATTGGGTGTCATCGTCTTCAAATCCATGTGGAGTATTTTTTTCACTGGAATGAGGGTTGCAATGACATGAAATAATATTATCCTTGACTGAATAAAACAAACAAAAATCACCTTGCAGCCAGTTAGAAATGTATGACTTTGTCCTTCTGATAAGTGTGTATCTGAGCAAGTGTGGTATAGCAAGTGAGAATGAAAACGTCTTACACCACGCTTTCCCTAAAAGTGCTAATTCTGCTTCAAAGCTTAGTCCCCACTTTGATTAGTAAACATTTCTCCTTGGTTCTGGCACATAATTAATCAATACAATCATGTCCTAATGCTATTGTATTTGTGTGTTTTAATCAATTGTTTTTGTGAGTGATTTCAATAGCAAAATGGGGGAAAACAAATTGCTAAACATCTACCATCATAACCTCAAAGTCTCTGCTAGAATTCTTAACAAACCAAAAAAAAAAAGTTACCAAATGGAATTGTGACTTGTTGCAGTATTTATTTTCATGTTCTATCAAGTTCACTAACAATGTAATCATGATCTTTGAAATTCCATCTCCTTTAAACTAAACAGATAACCCCTCAGCTAATTTGTAAATCATATGCCCAAAGAGCATTATTTGAGTGGGCATATAGTACTATCTTCTAATTTCTTTTATAAATTTAAATACCTCGTTCATTTTATATTCATTATGTTTCTCCACAATAAGCAATCTTCAGGGATTTTTTTCCTCAATCATGAATATGCAACACAATAAGTAATTAATTCAATGAATTAATCAAAGCATTATTTTTGGTAGCCAGGCATGCTATATCACTTTTTGATGTGAACCACCATTGGAAACAATCTATCTTATCTGTCATTTGAAATGAATTTTAATACAAATTAAAAGTCTCCAACCTGAAATAAAGCTAAAGATCAAGGACATGTCTAACAATATTCTATTCACATTCCAGCTGTGCTTTTGCCTTGAAATATTGTACCTGCTTACTAGTGCGCCATTTTGAGATAACAAATCTTATTTTTAGTTCAAATCTCTATAGAGAAAAAACTAAGAAAGAATAGTTTATGCTTAAGCTCTTTGTCATCAAATATTTGAAAGCAAGATTTGTGTAATGACTATATTGCTATATTCAGCAAGATGATCAGAAATGACACTCTCTGAAAATATTGAGCAGCAATATTTGTTTTTAGTGGCTATAAAATGAAGTATGGAACTGTTTTAGGTCTCTAGTAAGAGCCTAAAGAAGTCTCCAGGTGTGTTATCACGAAACAATGTAAGATTAATTTGAAACTCTTGACTTGAGGAAGGAGTATGCCCCAGAGAGCGTTCTCTGAGTATCATGCTTGCCTTTTCATGAAGTGATCTCTGGAGAAAACTAAAAATGCATACAGCGACTACTGGCTCTGTTTCAGGTGTCTTTTTCATGTAAGTTAATTTCATGTAAGTCACAATGTTTTAAGGTACAATATTGTTCATTAATTCAACCAACACGATGCAATTTGCTGAGCTGTTCTCTAGAGATGTATAAATAAAGCACAGTCTACTTCAAAGAGTTAGCAGTCTAGTGGGGAAGGCAGACAGAACGTTCTTGGTTTAGTACAGTAAGTACATGTAATCAAAATTTTGAATATTCACAATGAAATTTACCATTGATACTTAGCCATCCTTTTTTTTCTTTGAGCCAGTTACTGTAAGTGGCATTCTTTGTATCTCAATAAATGCTATGTGGTTGATATTATTGTTACCATTTTATAAATAAGTAGAATTTCAAACAGCTTCATTAACTTACCCGGTGATTAAGCTAGTAAAACCAGAGTTAGGACTTCAAGTTTTCTGATTTAAGTGCCCATGAACTTGCTTTTTTTCTCTATTTTCTCTCAGTGTTATATAAGGGTAACAAAACAGATTATAAAAGGAGCACCTGCCTGGCTAGGAGGTCAAAAATGATTCCTGGGGGAGAAACAATATAAATTTAGTCTTAAAAGATAAACAGGAGTTACCTACTTGAAAGAGTCAGAATGGCTGTTACAGGCAGATAGGATTTCTAGTGTAAAGCCTCAGATGCATAAAGAAGCAAAGTGTAAGGTATGTGGACAGGAATAGAAATGAGAAAATGAGTATAAAATTACAGGGATATGGAACGGGCCATCTGTGAAAAATGCGTATCCTCTGAAGACAAAGGGAAACTTTCAGATTAGTTTTAAAGAAAGGGATTGATATGATAATATCTAAATTTCCAGTTTGGGACTCTGTCATAATTAGATTTGTCAACTTCCCTGGGTTAAAGGATACCCAGATGTCTGGTAAAACATTATTTTGAGGTATGCATGAAGGTGTTTCTGGAAGAGACTAGCACTTGAATCAGTAAAAGAATACCACCCTGGATGAGAATGGGTATTATCGAGCCCATTGAGGGCCTAGCTAGAACAAAAGGGCTGAAGTATGCCAGGTGTGTGTCCCCTCGCTCTTCTTGAGCTGGAACATCTACTGAATTCAGATATTGGAGCTTCTGGTTCTCAGACCTTCAAAGTCAGACTGAATTACACCATTGACTTTTCTGGTTCTCTCTCTTACAGACAGCATATCATGTGACTAATGGACCTCTCTAATTGTGTGACTGAATTCCCATAATAAAGCTCCATTTATATATTTATATCCATATCTGTGTCAATAGCTAGATATAGACACAGATACGGATTGTTTGGAGAATCTTGACTAATGCAAACTCAAACAATACAGACTGAGTTTATAAAAGCAAATTACTGGACAATTTTAAGAAAACAGGTTAGAAGTGATTAGCATGTGACTTACGTTAGAATAACCAAAAAGCAAGAATTTGCCAGTATTTTTCAGGAGAGAGGAAAAAAATCAAACTGAATAGAAAATAGCAAAATATGGAAGAGATGGCGTTGCTTTGAGGATGTTACCAGGAAGTTACATGGCAAAGATAAAATCAAATAGGCCTAGGTTTGAATTCACCCTCTATTAGCTGATCACCCTTAGATAAATGTTCAGATCTTAAAATATGAGCAAGGAGGCAAAAGAGAAATACGGCATGAGAGTTAATATAAGTGAAGTGTAAGGCCGGGTGCAGTGGCTCACACCTGTAATCCCAGCACTTTGGGAGGCTGATGCAGGCAAATCATCAGGTAAGGAGATCGAGACCATCCTGGCTAACATGGTGAAATCTACTAAATATACCAAAAAATAGCCAGATGTGGTGGCACACACCTGTATTCCCAGCTACTTGGGAGGCTGAGGCAGGAGAATCACTTGAACCTGGGAGGCAGAGGTCATGGTGAGCCGAGATTGCACCACTACACTCCAGCTTGGGTGACATAGCAAGACTCTGTCTCAAATATAAATATATAAATACACATACATACATATATAATATATATATGTGTATATATATATATATATATATCATGAAGGATTCATGATAGAAAGGAGAAAAACAATAGAAAGTGAAGTTTCCATACAGCTAAATTTATCTGGCTTAAAATTGCTTTTATTCTGAAATAGTATCCCTCCTACTTACTATATCTTATAGTTCACAGTTTTCATTTTATGAAATTGCGGTCATAGCAGATAGTGGTTGAAACTACTTTTTCCTTTTTTAGAAATAATTAATTGGCAAAATGAAAGCTGCAGCCCTATCCTATTTCCTCAATTTTTATTTATTTTAAAATTGAACTAATCCATACATTCTAAAGTCTGGGAATCTTGCTGAAACCTACAGATAATTTAAAAAATAAGTGAGAAAAGCTTACTAATTTTTCAGCCTATATTACAGTTCATAAGGCTGCCTATCCATCATTTTTGCACAGAAGACTAGTTTACAAAATATTATTTCATTGCAAACAAAACAAACAAACCCCCAAATCAAAGAAGGGCATCTTCTCTAAAGGTAGCAATTTATAATAGTTGCCTTGTTACCATTTCTTAGCAGGAATAACTTTGAATCATAAGAGGGTGTACGCCTTTTTTTTTTTAAAGTGCTTCAAACAAACCTGACCTAAATAAGTGTCAGATAACTAGACTGTTGGTGTGGAAAGGACTTCAATTAAAGGTCTATGAGCAGAAAATAGCAGATGTTGTCTCATAACACCTGCTCAAGGAATAGTCTTGGGGGAAAACCTGCAGCCTTTTTGATGCACCTGCTGAAAGTAGCATCTGGAAGAGCCACCTTTACATTCAGATAGATGTTGGCATTTATGACAGGTTAACATACATCTACACAACACATAAGACCAGCAACAACATTCCATTTTGTACAAATTCAATCTTTTGGAGGAATGTATCACCTCTCATATGCTATTCTCTGATCAAGTTTTCATATTAAAATTGTCACTGTTTAGGAAGGCATGGCTTAATGAATATAATAAGAGTCAAAATAAAAATTTTAATGTGTTGTTTATATGATCTGTATGCAAAAACCCACCTAAGTCAGCACTCAGAATATAAGACTAACTCTTCAGTCTTACATTATATATTATATTATATTACTCTTTGGCCCCTAAGTCATAGTGATAACAGAGAGGTTATAGTCTCATCTGTTCCTGTTCATGGTTCTGTATCTGTTTTTGTTATAGTCTCAGGGAAACTTTAGTGCTAGGGATGCTTGGTGGGAATGAAGATCCCCGGCTATTTGTGCTAAAAGCACTGACAACAGAGGAAGAGTATCAGTGGAAAAGAAACCACAACCATGAGGGAATCACGGAGATAATTCATTTCTTTCAAAATGGGTTTTTTGTTTCTGTATCAGTTCATTCTAACACTGTTGTAAAGCACTATCTGAGACTGGCTACTTCATGAAGAAAAGAGGTTTAATTGACTCACGGTTCTGCAGGCTTCACTGGAAGCATGACTGGGAGGCCTCAGGAAACTTACAATCACGACAGAAGAGGAAGCAAGCAGGTCTTTACCCGGACGGAGCAGGAGCCAGAGTGAAGAGGGAGGTACCACACACTCACGCAACCAGATCGCGCAAGAACGCATTCACTGCTATCACGAGAACAACAAGGGGGAAATCTACCCCCATGATTCAATCTCCTCCCACCAGACCCCTCCCCTGACACGTGGGGATTATAATTGGAGATGAGATTTGTGTGGGGACACAGAGCCAAACCAGATCAGTTTGTTTCTTTAAAGAGATTGCCTTCCTTAAGAACAAAATTGAAAATTAGCAGTGTGATGCTCAGGTGTAGCTAGGAGAATGAGATTATTTTACCTGCCTGAAACTCCATCGTCATGCTTCTTATAATGTGGTCCCAGGATGGCAGCATCTGCCTCACTTGAAAACATGTGAGAAATGCAAAATCAGAATCTGCATGTTTAACAAGATCCTCAGGTGATTCACATAAATATTAAAGTTTGATAATCATGGCTGTCTCGTTTTTTCCACGTTCTGAATCCCAGGTGATGTTAGTTTCCTTAATCATGTATTCTCATCCTCTGACTCCAGAGTCTCTGCCTTATCAGATGCGAATGGGCAACACATGTTTAGGAAGGTTTATCTCTTAATTTTTTCAATCCTTTCCAAGCAATTCTTAATTAGCCCATCACTGCAGCTCTTAGTGAAGTCTGGCAAGTAATATCCATTCTTCCCATAAGCAAAGATTTATTGAATGATTGTAAACTGAGTATATTGAGAATTTATTTCATAGTATACTGAGAATTTATTTCATAGTATACTGAGAATTTAGTCCCATGAGCATTTTGTATCAAGTGCTTTCTATCATCTCTGCTAGGAGACACCCTCAACTGTAACTGACAACGTGCTCCAATCATTTGGTCCTTGGCAGCAGAATCACATTGCTAGAACTTTTTCCTGGGTCAGCTTCAGGCATGCTAATTTTGATGTCCCAGGAGATAATTTGTTGATTTGTTACAGCTATCTTGTTTGTGACCATCTGCCACCTCAGTAGCACATTAGTAGAATTAATTTCCTTTCAGAGCTGCATGCCTTCTCCAGGAGCTTTTCTAGGAGGGAGGCTCCTGTCTTTACTCCTCTGAAGTTTTAAACATAACAAATTTGAATTATGTCATAGAAGCATTCACTCCCATGCTGCAGTTCTGAGTTGGGTCTACCTGAATGTATTCTGTCCTGGACTGTTCTTTACGAGCAGCCAATGCTACCTCTTTCTCTTCCTTTCCTACAAACAGGGAGAATTGGACAAGGGAAGGTTAGACAGGTTCCTGCAGATCTCCTATGCCAAGTGAAGTTTTGTGGCAGCCAGCCTTCCCTCCCTCCCTCTCTTCCTTCCTTCCTTCTTCTCTTTTCTCTTTCTTTCTTTCTCTTTTTTTCTTTCTATTTTCTTTTTTTCTTTCTCTTCCCATCCCTCCCTCCCAGCTCTTCCCTCTCTCCTTCCTTCCTTCCTTCCTTCCTCTCTCTCTCTCTCTCTCTCTCTCTCTCTTTTCCAGGGTCTCACTCTGTCACCCAGGCTGGAGTGCAGTGGCACAATCTCGCTTGATTACAACCTCTACCTCCCAGGCTCAAGCGATCCTCCCACCTCAGCCTCCCAAGTAGCTGGGATTACAGGCCGGCGCCACCACCCCCATCTAATTTTTGTATTTTCAGTAAAGATGGGATTTTGTCATATTGGCCCGGCTGGTCTTGAACTCCTGACCTCAGGTTATCCACCTGCTTTGGCTTCCCATTTTCTAGAAGGGTTTGACTCTAAATAGTCCCATTATTGTTTGTTTTGTCAAACTCACTTTTCACCACAAAGTGGCAGCTCTGTATACAGCTCTTTGCAAAGACCTCTCACGTTTTTAACACCTGTGAAGATTTTTTTCCTTCTTACGTGGGTTAAAATTTGTGTACACACCAGCTGCTCTCCACGTTATTGCATACTTACTTGATTGCTCTTCAGCAGCTGGCCCCACACCCTGAAGCATTTGCTGTTTTAATGCTACAAACAGCATCTAAGGCTGGAAAGAGGTTCCTTGCCAGTCTTTTTTACTGTCCATCTCATAGTCCGGTCAGTATTACAACATCTCTGTGGTGCGGCATGGTTCAGCCATTATTTTCTGGCAATGCAGTTTCAAAGATCATCCTCAGTTTCAGATGGCATGTGGTCTCTCCCAATCGTCTCATGGTTGCTTCGCTTGTTTAGCTACAATAGAAGTCTGTTCTCTGCCAGGGGTTCTTTCACAGACAAATAAAAACATCTATCTCTGAACAGGCGCAACATCCTGATCAAAGACTTTACATCCCCTTCCTGCAAAAGCTTTGATTTAAAAAATAATTCTTTCAATGGATAATACTTTTATATCAGGTTTCATAGGTCTTTCTTCTTCTATTTTAGGAAATTTTTTGAATTAATTACAATTCCTCTAAGCAACTACAAATACTACCAGGCTTTCCACTGGGACCTTCCTATCAAGAATAGCAAAGATAAGGGCTTTAGGGCCCAGCTAGAAAAGCAACAATTTCTTTTGATTTTGTGGTATTATTCAGTGGATCAGCACAATCACTATTGTGTAAATTCAGTCCTTCCTTCACCTTTCATGCCATAATTTAATAGCCATTTATGAGGATAAAATATTGAATCAAATATTAGGTAGTAACTTCGACTGAGATGCAGATAGATTTAACATTGGAGTTTAAAATAATCCTGGACAAGCCTAGTTTGTAACTTACATGTTAGATGGGTTTATTCTGCCTTCCAAGGTTCCATATAAATTGAAAAACTTATGCTTCTACTCATCATGTGTGTGTAGACAAAGCAGATTATTGCTCCCACTCTCCCGATGAGATATACTAGGAAAATCTAAGAAATTACAATTTTAAAACTTTCGTTACAGAACTAAGCTTATAAAGAAACCAAATAAACTAAAATTCACAAGTGCGAACTTCTTTTGGGAAAAATTAGATGCATATTGCTTTCATCATTGGTGAAACGGCAGGAGGACAAATGTGCTGCTATTGTAAAGGCAAGAGGATGACAGATAATTTTTTTGGAGGACTGGGTGTGTGCTGGCATGTCTGTGAACCATGCCAAAAAGCAAAGAGAATCTGTACAAACCCACAACTCTTTCCAGTGGGTCTTTACCGAGTACACATATAAAAGATTGAAGGCAGGAAAATTGAGAGACTCTCCACGGCACATGTCTAATCAGATGGGCTGAAGTAGGAGCTCAATTAACAGAACTCCACGAGCTCTCTGGGCCCTGAGAGAGAGTAAAGCGATGGTCACTGGCAGCTGACGATGTGACAGAAGAGCTGTCAGGAACCCCCAGGTGTGGCCCAGAAACATATGGCCTGTGATACCTGAGAGATGTACAGGTAAATGGAGAAGAACCTTAGAAGCATTTCTGGATTTTATACTGAATGTGAAGAATGTGAAGCAGTGGTCATGTGTAGCTGAAGACTGGCAGAGAACTGAGTGAGAAACCTTTAAGGCACAGGTATGTAGAGCTCACTGAAATTGAAGGTCAGGCATGATAAATGAAAAAACTCATGGGCACCTTGAGTTTTGCACTGAATATGTTGCAGCAGGACCTCTGTAACTTGGGGAAGAGGAGAAAGCTGGGTGATATCTCCCTGAAGGGTAGGCACCGAGGGCCTGTGGTTGGCAGAATAATGGTCTCCTAATGATGTCCAAGTCCGAATCTTCAGAACCTATGAATATACTACCTTACATAGGAAAAGAGACTTTGCAGATGTAATTAGGTCAAGAATATTGAGACTAAGAGAGTATCTTGTATTAAGTTCACTCATGTCCAATGTCATCATAAGGGTCTTATAAGTAAAAGATGGAGGCAGGAAATGTCAGAGTCTGAGAAAGAGATAAGACAAGCAGAGGTCTGTGTTTATGCAATTTTGGGGTTTGAAGATGTAAGGGGATTATGAGCTAAAGAACGCAGGTGGCTCCTAGAAGGTGAAAAAAGTAAGAAATGAGGTTTTCCTTTGGTGCGTCAAGAAGGAATATAGTCCTGTTGACACCTTAATTTTATCCCAGTAAGACCTATGTAAGAAATTCACTTGTTTATGACCCTCAGAACTGTACAATACTAAATTTGTATTGTTTTAAGCCACTTAAGACTGTGGTACTTTGTTGTTGTTTTCTTTAGCAGTGCTAGTAAACTAATAAGGGCCTGAATAGGTCTGAGGGCAGAATAAGAGAGTTTGGAGAAATTATCCAAGCATTCCATATCTTATATAAGCATGAGGCAACAGCTGGCTATTTCTGGTATGGTGGGGTGTGGGCGTGGGCAGCAAGTTTGGGGTGGAGAAGTCAAAATAACAGAGATCTTTCCTCGGAGTGAGCACACAGATCTGTTGAAGGCTGAGAGAAAAGTAGGAGAAATAAAAAATATCCCTCAAGGCACTCAGAACCCAATCCCTGTCACTGGAAAGGTTCTGACGATGTCATCAAATAGATGGAAGTTCGTCGTAAATTGAACTTAACTAAAGCTATCACAAAGCTCACTACTAGATCTATGTAAACCAGAATAAATTATCTAACCTACCTCCTTGCCCCTGCCATACACAGATACCATTTACAGCCTAGAGAAAAAGGCATATTTGTCTCTGGGCACAAATGTTATTTACTTTAACATCTAATGTTATATCATATTTTTATACTCAAAAGAAATATGAGAAAGAAAATATGATGCTTTGCTAAGACACAAAAAAGTCAGTAGAGACAGACTCAGAGATGGACAAAATATTAGAACTATCAGATACTGTAAGTACTATATTCTAACTATAAGACTATTTTATATATATCATTTATATGTATCATATACAATATGTTTAAAATATATGTGTATGTATACATATAATCTGTTAGAAAACAGTAGACATGATGAATGAAACAGCAGAAAAATGGAAATTAAAAAAGCTAAGCCCAAAATAAATGTTAGATATAAGAATTATAATATAAAAATTATTATTTTTTCAGTGGGCTTATCAATAGACTGAATACAACGGGCTCATCGATAGACTGAAAGAGAAATAACTGGTGACCTTAATGACAGGTCAATAGAAACAAGTCAAACTAAAACACAAAGTGAAGAAATAAATGAACAGTGCGTCTGAGATATGTTGGAGCAATATCAAACAATGTAGTAGGAATATAATCAAAGTCCAAGAATAAGAAAAGAGAGAGAATGACACAAAATAAATATTTGAATATATAACAGCTAAGAATTTTTTAAAGTTAATAAGATAGCTCCACCACGGATATAAGATATTTAGAAGACCCCAAATGGGATAAATACAAAGACGGTCCTAAGAAGGGACATCATAGAAAAAGTGCTGCAAACGATAATGTAGAAATGATTTTGAAAGCAGTCAGAATAGAAAGATACAGTATAGACAGGGAATAACAATATAAAATATGGCTGATCTTATAAGACCAAATGAAGGCCAGTATACAATAGAACACCATTTCAATGTGCTAAAAAAAAAAGTCCTGTTAACCTAGTACTCCATATCAAGCAGAATATTTTTCAAAAATGAAGGCAATATAAAGACATTTTTAGGCTGGGCATGGTAGCTCACACCTGTAATCCCAGCACTTTGGGAGGCCAAGATGGGTGAATCACGAGGTCAGGAGATCAAGACCATCCTGACCAACATGGTGAAACCCCGTCTCTACTAAAAATACAAAAATTAGCTGGATGTGGTGGTGTGCACTTGTAACTCCAGCTACTTGGGAGGCTGAGGCGGGAGAATCACTTGAACCTAGGAGGTGGAGGTTGCAGTGAGCTGAGTTTGCTCTAATGCACTCAAGCCTGGTTACAGAGCAAGACTCCATCTCAAAAAAAAAAAAAAAAAAGAAAAGAAAACCTGTTTAAGAAGGAATATTAAGGATATAACGTGTAGTTTATAGCTTACAAAGGTAAGCTATAAAGAAAATAGTACAAGAATTCAAAATACCAAATATGTGACAAGATTTCAAATGGTGGGAGGATGGTATTTGGATATGTAGTGTTGTTAAGTTTCTTACACTGCTTTGAATAGGTATCATACTTTTAAAGATAGATAGCAATAATTTAAAAATTTGCTTTTTAGTCTATTGAGCAATCACTACCAAATCCCACAAAGTGATACAACTACAAAGTTCAGAGGAGAAAAGAGTAGAATTATAAAAAAAAAAAAATTACTGAAAACAGTGAGGAAAGGAGAAACAGGACAAAGACAGTGATTAACATAAACCTCAAGAGGGTAGATTTAAATTTAAACATATGAATAGCTATATTAAATGGAAATGGACTAAGCACCTTAAGTAAAAAGCAAAGATGATCAAACTTGATAAAAGACAAGCACAAGTATATGTTATTCACAAGAAATACACTTTACAGACACAACAGTTTCAAAGTTATAAATGTAAAAAGATATCAAACTGACAAAAACCACAATCATATGCATAGAGTGTCTCCCAATCTATCAAATATAATCTTGAAGGATATATCTTCCTTTATCCTCTCTGACTTCTAGTTCCTGCATCTTTGGGATTAATTAAGTTAATGAGAATCACTTTATCATCCCCAGCATGCTGCCACCTTCCCCATGATGCTGTACCGTGTTGGAAAAAGTCCTGATTTCTTTACTCTTCAAAAGTACTAGCGTAAAAGGCAACAGAAAGGAGGGTTTTTGTTTTTTCCCAAGGAAGAGTGGTTAGTAGTGTTGCATGGTGTTGACAGGCAACCAAAAGAAGTTTGCACATGAAATAGAGTAACAAGATAATTACTAACTTTGGAGATGTTAGGGGCAGAAACCAGATGTCCTAAAACTTCCAACTTCATTTGAACTCTGGTCGTTATCATCTTTAAATCAGCTTTAATTTCTCAGGCTACTGAAGTAACATTTGCCTTGGTAATACTCACAATGTAAGCTTATTTTTCACAGTAAGTCAGCATTCTTTCCTAAACAGAAGACTAAAACATAGTGGCTGTCAAGTCATTAAAAAGAATGAGGGGAGGGGGACATAGGGCTGATGGCTGAGAAAGCAGTGGTAGGGTAAGGTGAAGGATGTCTAAGGGAGAGGTGACAACATGTCCTAAAAACAAGAAAATGGCAGCAGAGGTAGCTGCAGGTCTGGTGGCAGTGGAGGTGGTGGTAGGGTCAAGAAAGGCTGCAGTGGACAGGTGTGGTGGCTTGGCTGGGCGCAGTGGCTCACACCTGTAATCCCAGCACTTTGGGAGGCCGAGGCAGCTGGATCACAAGGTCAAGAGACTGAGACCATCCTGGCCAACATGTTGAAACCCCATCTCTACTAAAAAATACAAAAATTAGCTGGGCGTGGTGGCACGCGCCTGTAGTCCCAGCTACTCGGGAGGCTGAGGCAGGAAACCTGCTTGAACCCGGGAGGCAAAGGTTGCAGTGAGCCCAGATCATGCTACTGCACTCCAGCCTGGCGCCTGGCAACAGAACAAGACTCTGTCTCAGAAAAAAAAAAAAAAGGCTGCAGAATACTTAACAAGAAAGTAGGTGTCATCGGGATGGCAGAAGACAAACAAGTAAATGTATTGAGAATCATGGATGTCAGGAATAGATTTACAAATACAAAATAACACTGAAGTCGTGAATTGGAATTGGAGGCAGAGGTGTGGACAGATTTTTTTGGTACATATTCATGGATAGAATTGAATTCATCTCTCATATATATATATAAATATATATATATAAATATAATTTTTTTCTTTAGTTCTCTACTGATATGGCCTTGAAGCAATGGTGCTGTAGTAGGAATGAGCACACTGAGTATTAACATTTTTGTTTCTAAATACCGTTCTCCCCTGAAAAGAACCAGAGCTCCTTAGAAAAGTGGTTGACTCCAGAGCAGGGTTTAAAAACAGTATAGGATGAGCCTGGACCATTTTGTGGCAAAAATAAGGAAAAGTTCAAAGAAGACGAGAACATGCCAGAAGGACACGGGAGTCATTTTGAAAGAGAGTCCGCTGATCAAATCTGGGGAAATTTGACCATCAAAATGTATTTTACCATTTGCCAATCATGATAGTGATGATATGCAGGAGTTGCTAGCAGGTAATAGGACTGGAGGATGGATATAATTAAGAACAGAATATTGACATAGTTTTACAGTATTACCTCACAAAATAATTAAAATGAGAAACAGTCACTCTATGCTAGAGAAACTTGGCAGAGAAGGACTTGACCAGATGATCAAGGTTAAATAACCAGCAAGGGGAGGACTCAATATTAATTTTCCTCCAATGTCATGTCCTGAGAACACACCACTTCAATGATGTTCCAGTCCAAGACACGGCCTGAGCCTGGTCATAAGGCAGTACTGGATGGAGCCTGATTGATGATCATTTTACTTAATTAAATATCTGTACTCTTCACATTGTCTACATTATGAAAGACAGGATAAGACTGAAGATCTGTTCGGGATTGAAGGAGACCAGGCTGAAGAGACGTGATATCCTGATAGAATGCATGACAGTTGGTGATCTTAATTGGCTTTCATGATCTGGATGGCAGTGTGGCTATTGAAGGTGATGTTCCGATTGGTACAACTGAAGAGATATGATGAATAAGAGTGTTCTTGTTAACGAGAGATATGTATCAGTGTGTTTGGGAATAGTGGACAATATATTTACAGCTCAATAACGGGGATGAGGAGAGACAGAGGGCAACATACTAACAATTAGGCACTTAGGAGAGATGGGAAAATGTGTGCAGTTCTTAAAATCATTCTGAATCTTTGAAATTATTTCAAAATAAATTATAAAAATAAGTTAATACAATAACCTACAGCTTTATTTAAAATAACGTCCATGGTATTTCATTACTTTTCTATTTGTTGGGGTAAAGTATTGATAAGATAGATTGGATAAACCAGGCAATTTTTTTATGACAATATCAAGCAATTACATATGATAAAATAAATTAGCAAATATTGCTTTCCGTGGAGCAGATTGCTAGGCAGTAAAATAAAGATAAATGTGTATCTATATGAAGTATCTTGTTTTAGCTTCTGGGCTTTGTGATTAAAAACCACATTTTGAAATAGTTGTTACTAGAATCAAAGAGTTAACAATTAAAATGTAGAAGTCATAGCCTGAAGTTTACTCTAGACAATTGAAAATGAAAACAACATGTTTCAATGATTCAGCACTGGGATAAGGTTTTGCCTTCTCATGCACTATTTCACTTGCAAATGGATTGACCAATTCAATCAAACTATAGAAACAGTTGTATTCTCAATGTCAGAAAAAAAAGAAGGTTAAAATGAATGGACTCTGTAAAAACATTCTATTTGCTACACAAAACTAATTCGTAATGTGATAGGCATTTTTTTCTCCCAAAGATCAAATTTGGGCGAAACGTGAAATATGGTACCATCTTTGTTTTTATTTTATTGCTAAACTTACCAAGAATTGGGTAAAGGAGTTCTAATGTGCATAATATCAGATAAGAGTGAGAAGATTTTGGAGAAAAAAATAAGAAAAATAAAATACTATAGATCAATTGAAAAAAGGAGAAATAGGATGTGACGGCAGTCTGGAATACAGAATAAATAAGATTAAAGTGAACTCTGGGCTTGTGTGTTGGTGAAACATGAAATTCAGGAACAATCATATTGAAAAAAACCACAAAAAGAACAAGTAAACAGAGACAATGTTAAACCCACTATTAAATAATGACCAAAACAAGAACCTAGTTTTCAAGATAATTATATGAACCTACTAAATACTTGCTAAGAATGTGAGACTTATGATTGTGAAAAATTTATAAGTTACACTGTGAATAATACTTTTAGATCATTTTAATTAAAGTGGAGAAAGCAGCAGTGATCCAGAATGCAAAAATGTCAAAGACCTTTTCCTTAACATGAAGAAAGAAAATATTTCTTGTTCTGAGATTAGGGGAAAATAATTAAAAGATAAACCTTAATAGTTCAGCCAACAATTGGGCATTAGTGCCCTATGGGATTCATTCACTATAATGTGCAACCTTTTCTATGTGAAGATGATACAATTGATTCATAATTATAGAGCATGTGTTCTGAGTCCTTTAAAAAATAATGGTTATTGACTGGTAATTGTCTGCCACACTCTCTAGCTCAATCTTATGACCAATGACCCTCATCTGTTAAATAAGGAACAAGATTTAGAATTCCTGCTCCCTGATGATTTTTAGAAACCTATGATTGAGCTTCATGAGACTGCTGCTTTAATCGATTGAACTGCTTGTCACAGAACAGCCTGAAGGGCAGTGATGCAAAACACAGGATAACAGCATCATTGCTATTACCTGGAAACTTGTTAAAATTTAAATTCTCAGGCTCCACCCCACACTTCCTGAATCAGAAAATCTTGGAGTGGGCCCAGCAATCTGTGATGTAATAATACGTCTTTTTTTCTTTTTTCTTTCTTTTTTTTTTTTTTTTTTTTTATAAGAGGGAGTCTTGCTCTGTTGCCCAGGCTGGAGTGCAGTGATGTTATCTTGGCTCACTGAAATCACCACCTTTTGGGTTCAAGCCACCACCTCCTGACTTCAAGTGATTCTCCTGCCTCAGCCTTCCTAGTAGTTGGGGTTACAAGCTCACACCACCATGCCTGGCTAATTTTTGTATTTTTAGTAGAGATGGGGTTTTGCCATGTTGGCCAGGCTGATCTTGAACTCCTGACCTCAAGTGATCAGGCTGCCTCGGCCTCCCAAAGTGCTAGGATTGCAGGAATGTCTTTAATAAGTTGAAAAGCACTACTATAAGGTAACTTGTTTCTTTTGCACTCAGGATGGTAGAGGAAATAACAGTGACTGACCATTTCTTAAAAATATTTTTTTTACATGGGAATTCATAGGTAATTATGAACATTCCTGTTGATGAAAGGTCTCTATTGCTCAGAAAAATGTCATTTTTTTTTTTTTGGCATAGCATGTCTAGCACTCCTAGGAACTTGTATTATTTTGTTGGATAAAGTTGGAGCAAGAAGAATACAGAGCAAACATTAAAGCTCATAAATCAGGCACCCCAGCTAAAAGTCTTCAAAATCTTACTAATATTGTCTGAATCACTGTTTTCACAATGGAGAGAAAGAAGGCAGGCTTTATCCCAGGAAGCCAGAGTCTGTTTGTTACGTTCTGCTATTCCTAATACGAGGCTCTATCTTTGACAACTACTAATTGCCCCGTAAAACACATTCTCCCCAACAATGCTAACTTGTTGCTTCCTGGCACTGCCATTCTCCACCCCAGTTGTGCTCTCACCATTTCCTCATCTTGCTTCTTCCCTTCCAACTCCTTATCTACACCCGGCTACATTGTGTCAATTATTACGACGCACAAAACATAGTTAGCGCCCTCTAGTTGCAATTTAGAGAACTGATCCAGCAGTTAACGCTTGTTACCCAGTTTTCTTTCGCAGGCAAAAACAATGATGAAATGATAACTAATATCCTTTAAGAGCTTATTTTGCGCCAGGAAATGTCCTTGGAATTTGAATTCCAATTATGAAATTAAAAAGAAGGCACGAGACTTGATGAAGAAAGAAACAAGACCAGAAAGTGAAAAATAAGAAATTTATCTAAAAAAAAAAAATACAGATTAACAGATTTACCAGATCAGGAAAAGTATAATTGCTTACATGATTATAAATATTTTTACCTTGAGACATACTAAAAGACCAAAATGTAAGGTAGATTTTGGAGTTCTATCAATGGAAAAAAAATAAGCATCTAAAGAATGTTTTTCCATGTCTTATAATAATATATCAATGCAGTAAAAGATCATAAATATATGCAACACAAAGAGGAAAATGATTAGATATACTTTACTAAGTTTAAAATAATGTCAATATCTAAAAAATTTGCTCCTAAATACTTGCATTTTATTTTCTCTATGTGCTTGCTGCACGGATACTTTATTGAGAAATATGTACCTTATTCCATTTGCCTTTTCATAATAGCATTACGGGCCATGGCATACCTTGGTTTTAGATTAAATAAACCAATTACTCTATCTCTAGTGAATATTGAAAATAAGTTTTTGTTTTTGTATTTATTTTTTAATGAAAACAGTTTGTTACCATAATACTCTGGAATTATTTTGGGGATTGAATATCCGGGCCCTGTCACTTGCTGCGTAATCTTGGAGAAGTTACTTAGTTACTTGGTTACTTGGCCACTTCGTGTATCTGATCTTTCATCTATAAAACGGGGGAAAAATTGTAGTTTCTAAGTTGTAGCTTTGTTATGCAGAATAATAGAGTTAATGCATGTTAAATGCTTAGAATATCTAAGTGTCTGTGGCACTGAAAGTCCTCAATAAGTGTTACTTGAGATTAGGGTCATGATTATTATCAGAAAAGGAGACTGGAAAGTATAGAGCCTCAACTAGCCACGGCTTTCGCTGATACAAAATGTTATAAGCTATATTGTAGTTATTAAAAAAACTTCAGGTACTTGATTTTTTAAATTATGGAATTAGAGTTGAAAGCATCCTTATATGTATTTACAGAATGCCATATACATGTTAATGTATGTGTGTGTGTGTATATATATATATATATATATGCATGTCATATATATGCATACTGTGTGTGTGTGTGTGTGTGAGATAATGCCACATCTTGGTGATGCATAGAGTTAGAAATGTATTAATTTATAATTTACTTTAAAAGCAGCTAAATAAGTCAACACTAAATAGCCAAACCTCACTGCTTTGACCCCGGCCCTGGTTATCTAACACTGCGTAACTAGGATTAGTTCATGTTCTACATACAGGCTACTCTGCCAGCCAGTGATAATGGCCATTGATCCTAATGCCAACCAGCTGAGACTTGAAGTTATTTCCTCTGACCTAAGGGATGTGGTGGACTAGCTTCTGTAAGCTTTCTGTGTTGCCTTCTCCATACTACAAAATCTGCTTTATGCCAACCAAACCCAGAACTTTTCACACCAACCAAACTGCAACTCATATTGAAACATAAATAACCAGGAAGCTCCAAATATGAAGCCCACTCTTACTTTCACTAATCCCCAAAAATGTGTTTCCACCCAGATATTTTGTCCTTAGTACTGGTCTGGTTACTCTGTCTACTAACATAAAAACATTGAAAAGTTGAAGCTTTAAACTAAATATCCCCTCCTGTGATATTATAAAAGAACATGGTGACATAGGACATCCTCTTGGACAATGAGAGGATAAGTGATATTATTCTTGTTGCACAAACCAGGCTATCCTCACTTTTATAAAATTATTTAAATGCAGATATTTCAAAACAATGTAAGAGAATACTAAGATTGTAAAAATCCTCACTTGCTGATGGAAAACCTGAAATATAATGATATAAAGAAAAGTGCCTCTGGTTACTAGAGATTTAGCAGCAACAAGCTGAGCTTATACCCAACAGGGATTCAACAAAGGCTTGCTTAATGACAGAACGAACATTAGTCTTAGTTTAATATCTAGTTCTCTATGCAGAACAATACCCATGTCTTCTGGGCATGTTCTCAGCAAACACAGTAGCAATCCCTACATGTAATTATAGTTCAAAGGATGTGGGGAAAGAAAATTTTCACTTTTAATTTAAGAGTGTGAGTCCCTGTTAAGTATCAGCAGGATATCTGCCACTCAGTCTCAGGAATTTAAATCATGTAGAGGAGAACTAAAATCTCAAAGAGAGAACTGGTAACTGCATTAGGAAAATGTATTGGCAAAGGTCTCATAAAAGTATACACAGATCAAACCAAATTTCATATGTATTCTTAGCCATTTGGGAAATGGGTAAATATGTGCCTATTGGGGAAGTCAAAATTATTAGAGTTGAATGCATATAAAATACTGGAGTAGAATAACTTCTATTATTAGACTGCCATTAATAATAAAGTACTAAGTGAAAAATACTTAAATAATCAAATGAATTGTTTTATAACTATTAAATTAGTAAACTCAAAAAGACTCTTGTCCAATTTGTCATGAGCATGACTAAAAATAAGGAATTATATATATACATATATATATTCTATATGCACACACATATACATATGCATATGAGGAAGAAGTGTTAGTTTTGAAAATAATTATAGTACCATGAACCATAACATGTATGTTTCATTTAGCAATTCTCTTAATTCGAAGAAGAAAAAGATATATGTATGCAGTTAGAGTATTTTTAGCATTTTCCATTTTTGAAAAACATAGAGACAATATTAATGGTTAATATTTGAAAATGACATAATGAAGGCATTGTAGATGTACTCAAATACTATGTAATGTTTATATTATAATTGAGGCTTGTAAAAGCATGTAAATATTCTTATAATATGTTGTTTAAAAAATATAAAATACAACTACTATAATCATAAGAATACAAATTATATATGTGTATAGACAAAGCCCAAAGATTATGCAACAAAATGAAGTCAGTTCCTTTTGGCACAGGAATAGAAAATGATGTCCTTTACTCTTAGGTAACAGCATATTCATGAAATGATATTGCTAAAACAAAATTGCTATAGTAAAATTTATGTGTATAGACAGATAGATTGGTACCCTATTTGTGAGATTTTTCATGAAATTTTCAGTCCTCAACTATAGTAAGTCTCTATATGAAACTTTGCCAAGAGGCCAAAGAGGAAGTTGTCTTTAAATCTCAAATACAGAGTTAAGTTGTGACCTTAACATATATATATACACACACACACATATACACACGTATACATGCTATTTACGTGTGTGTGTGTACATATACACATGTATATTATTGTTTTGCCAAAAGTATTTCTCTTTTTTATCTTCTTCATAGAATAAGGTCTAGAAGTATTTAAGTTTACCATGGATTTCGAATATTGCTTTATTGTCAGTCTTATGTTCATCATTCTTGCCATAAGTACAGTATGTGTTATATCAAGAGATGCTCTCTGTACCATTCCCAGTGACTCAGTTACTGTGTGCCTTGCCAGTAGCATGGGCAAGTATCAGAGTAACATCTGATATAACAGGGACATATTTTCCTTGGACAGTTTTCAGATATTATTTGATATAAACATCACAGTAATTAAGTATGAAGCCATAAATACTTAAATGAAAACAATCTACTTATAAAAATATGGTAATATGAGAAAATATTATTTTATACTAGAAATGTGAAAACTCTTCTTCACAGGTTTATAATATTTTAGGAAAAAGTATGAAATCTCAATCCCCTCTTCCGTCTGTTATAGTCAAATATATTGCATAAAATTTATTGAATCTCAAGAGGATATAGGCCATTGATAGTCCTGGAAATCAGTCCAATTGTAGTAAACATTGTTATTGTTTGACTTTTTCCTTATTTTCTTTATTGTCTTGATTAATTTGAAATGTATTTGAGACATCTTAGAGTAATAAAATTAAATGAGAAGAATGAAAAAAGTTTTCAAAATTTTTTTGCTAACCAATGTTAGGCTGAGTTACTGTTAAACTTAATTCTATTTTCAGTGACCAGGCATAGAAGGAAACATGATGGAGTACAAATCTCTAATTTTTTAAACAAATTCATGTGAGCAAACATTTTACTGGTCCTAATCTTACGGAAAAAATTATTTCGACTTTTATGTCATCTGATACTTGCTTATCTTAGTAAATAGTAATTTGTTTAGGATGAAAATGTGATGTCATCCTGGCTCTCTCTCTCTCTCTATCATATAACAAATTAAATCAGCAAATCCTAGGTCTACTTTCAAAATATATCTACAATCTGATTATTCTATCTACTTACACACAGTTAACCCCCTGCTCCAAGACACAACTAGATTACTGGATCATTTCCATAACTGTTAACTGGGCTGTCTGCTTTTGCTCTCGCTCCCCAGAAGCTTATTTTCATCACAGCTGCTAGAGTGATCTAATTAAGCAAACAACAGGTCTTCACACTCTTTTTCTCACAAACCTTCCATGTTGCAAGGAGTAAAGGCTTACAACGCCCTAAATAAGTAGGCTTCTGCAACTTCTCTCTTGCCGTCATCCCCTTTCTATTTTGATGGTTCTGTTTAAATTTCACTGGGTTTTGTGCAGTTCCTCAAATATACCAGGCATTTTCATATCACAGGAGTTTGTTAATTCTGTTCCCCCACGTTTTAAAGATTATTTTTAAAGTAAATTTGATAGATAACATGGTATGTGCTTATCTTGTACAACACGATCAAGTATTTATATACATATGCAGTAGCTACATTGTGTTACCTCATATAATTATCACTTTTGTAGTGAGAGTGCTAACCTCCACTGTCTTTACATCTTTCAAGAATATAATAAATTGTCATTATAATCACCATACCATATAATAGATCCCTTGTATTTATTACTCCTATATAACTGTGTTTATGTATACTTTGGCCAACGCCTCCTCATCCCCTCACTGCCCACCAACCTCCCCAGCCTCTGGTAACCACTACTGTACTCTCTATGCCTATAAAATCAATTTTTTAGATTTCTCATATAAGTGAGATCATGAGGTTATTTATTCATCTGTGCCTGGCTTATTTCACTCAATTTAATTTCTCCCAGATTCATTCATGTTGTCCCAATGACAGTATTTCATTCTTTTTTATGGCTGTATAGTATTCTATTGTGTATACATACACAACTATTTCTTTATTCATCCATTTATTGGCACTTAGATTGATCCCATATCTTACATATTGTAAATAGTGCTGCAGTGAACATGGATGTACAAATATCTGCTTAACATACTGATTTCATGTTCTTTGAATACATAAACAAGAGTGGGATTGCAAGATCATATGCTAGCTCTCTTTTTAATTTTTTGAGGAACCACCCTACTGTTTTCCATTATGACTGTACTAATCTATAGTCCCACTGACAGTGTATAAGAATTCCTTTTTCTCCTCATCCTCAACAGCACTTATTTTTGCCAATTTATAATAGCAATTCTAACAGGAGTGAGTTGGTATCTCACTGTAGTTTTGGTTTGCATTTCCCTGATGATTAGTGATATTGAACATTTTTTTCATATACCTGTTGGCTATTTGTATGTCTTCTTTCAAGAAATGTCTACTCAGATCTTTTGCTCATTTTTAAATTAGGTTGTTTGTTGTTGGTTGTGGCTGTGTCATTGTTTGAGTCCTCCACGTAATTTGGATATTAACACCTTAACAAATACGTATGTGAATATGTTTTTCCATTTCGTGGGCTTTCTCTTCACTCTGTTGATTATTTCTTTTGCTGTGTAGAAACTTTTGATATAATCTCATTTGCCTACATTGTTTGATGTAATCTCATTTGTCTAATTTGTTATTGCTGCTTGTGCTTTTGAATTCTTATCTAACCTACCTTTGCCCAGATCAATGTCCTAGAGCTTTTCCCCTATGTGTTTGTCTAGTAGTTTCATAGTTTTGGGTTTGACATCTAAGTCTTCACTCCATTTTGAGGTGATTTTTTTATATAGTGAGAAATAAGGATCTAATTTCATTCTCCTACATGCGAATATCCAACTTTCTCAAAACAATTTAACGCAGAGACTGTTCTTTCTCCACGTGTATTCATGGCACCTTTGTTGAATATCAGTTGCTTGTAGATGTGTGCAGACTATTCTTTTTCCACGTGTATTCATGACACCTTTGTTGAACATCAGTTGCTCGTAGATGTGTGCATTTATCTTGGGGCTCTCTATTCTATTCCATTTGTTTGTATGTTTGTTTTTATGTCAGTACCATGCTGGTTTCGTTACTATAGATTTGTAGTATATTTTGAAGTCAAGTTGTATTATGCCTCAAACTTTGTTCTTTTTGCTCAGGATTGTTTTGGCAATTTGTAGTCTTTTGTGGTATCACACACATTTTTTTTCTGTTTTTTTGTAAAAAGTGTCATTGGTAGTTTGATAGAAATTGCACTGAATCTGTAGATCACTTTGGGTAATATGAATGTTTTAACAATATTTATTATTTTAATCCATGAACATTTTGTTATTGTGTAGCTATTTTAAATGAAAAAACAATTTGACTTACTTTTCAGATAGCTCATGATTAGTATACAGAAATGTTACCATCCTTTGCGTGTTGATTTTGGGTTTGCCCACTCTGAGTTTGCAGTGATTGGCTGAGGAAATCACATTCCAAACTGACATCCAATTGTATAACCATTCAAAGCAAATCCATTTGCTTTGTAACTGTCATCTTTACTGAATTTGTTTATCAGTTCTAACAGATTTTTTTTGCAGTCCTTAAGATTTTCTCTCTATAAGATCATATAGTCTGCAAACAGGCCAATTTAACTTATTCCTTTTCAAATTGATGCCTCTTATTTCTTTCTGCTGCTTCATTATGCTGGATAGGACTTACAGTACTATGTTGAATAAAAGTGGTAAAGAGGTCCCCCGTACTCCTTGTAATTGGCTCTTTATGTATTATAGAATATCTGATTTCACACATGTTTAAGGAATGTTGTGATAACAAGATATCAGTGCAATATCTCATAGATAGGTGATTATTTCAGACAATAAACCTGTAACAGAACTCTAGAGATTCATGGGTAGACTCACATTATTCCTAAAAATTGGATGCTTTGTTTTTCTTCCTCGCTGGCCAGTACTCTAATCAATGTACTGTGTTGTTTCTCTGCCCAGTCTAGATTTGCAGTGATTGGCTGAGGGAACCATTCCAAGCTGACGTGCAATTACATACTTGACATCTTAATTTCAAGTTCAAATAGAAATCTCAAAGTTAATTGGCCACTCTTAGGTAATTTTTAATGTCTTTGCTGACTTCTGCCCCACTTAAATGTATAATGTTAGAAAGTTAAATGGCGGGATCTTAGATGTTCCATTATTCTTGGCCTAAATTATTTCACTAGGGAATTCATCTACATCCCTAGCTTTAAATACAAATTATATATCATCCAATTTTTTTTTGTTTCCTTTGTAACTGATGTCCAAAGCACAAACAAATTCCTCTGCTTTCAAAAAGTATTTCCAATTCTCTCTTCATTTTATTTCCTCGGTGGCTACCTTCCTGCAGGCCACTGCCATCTCTTTTGGGAAATACTGCCATGACCTCCTTACTGGTTTCCCTGCTTCTACTTCATCTCTGATAAAGTTTACTCACTTTATTGCAAGAAATATATATAGTTTTTTTAAAAACAAAACAAATCCTGCAAATCATAAGCTAGGTTATATTGTCTGTTTGCTTAAAAGTCACCAATGGCTTCTCATTACATTTATAATAAAATTCAAATTCTTTATACTGATCTACAAAGTCCTACATGATCTGGCCTCTGCCTATTTTGCTGTTATTTCTTATCCCTTTCCTCTTTGCCCTCTAATTTCAGTTATAGTGGCCCTCTTGCTTTTCCTTAAACTTGCCCAAACTATTCCTGGTCTGAATTCACGGGTTTCTCTACCACAAATGCTTGGATTCTACACACAAAAGCCTCTCTCCATTTTGGCCTTTATGTCACAAATCAAATGATTCTTTTTGAATAAGACAATTAACATAAAGTAACTCATTCACGTTTACTTTCAGTCACTATATAGTGCATTATCCTGTTTCATTTTTCTTACTGTACCCTCTGAATTGTCTTATTTATTTCTGTCATCATATCCTAGGATGTAAATAATATAAGTTCAGGTGCCTTGTATGTCTTGTTCATTCATCTATCCACAGAACCTACAACAATACCTGGCATCTAGTAGGTAGGTACTCCATGCTTAGTTTTCAGTGAACTAATAAAATGTATGCTTTTAATTGTTACTGTCCTGGACCCTCATATTCTTCAGAGATTATAAAAGATTTACAAGGTATTTTCTACTTTTTTTAAATCTAATTGTATAACTTTGATATATATATATATATAAAACGTAAGCGTCACTAATCATTGTTTCATATCAGCAATCTCCAGTTTCTTAAGTTCAGCTTTCCAAGAAGAGGTATTTGGATGGTTCATCATCGCCTTCCAAAGTCTCCAGGCCTCGTCTTTTGGGCTTATAGGTTTCAACAGACATTGTGGTGCACTTGTGTATGTAAACTATTTGAAAGTGAAATTCTATTACTGATGAAGCCATACTTTGGGGATCAGAGAAGGGAAGGTCAACTGAGTGCAGGCAATAGAAATGTTCTCCTTTTCTGTTGGAGGCCAGGTATAGACTTATAAAGATTTAGCTTCTACGTGTTTTTTGTTTGTTTGTCTTTGTTTGGAAATTCAAATAATTTCACTTTCCTTGTTTCCTCACTAGGTTCAGATATATGAACATTCTAAGATCATCCTAGGTCAACTTACCCAGCATGAGCTCCTAGGCATCAAAGTCCTCTCCATTTCATTTGAAACACCTATTCCTGTGCTAGTGATCTTGTGAGTTCTCATAGCTACACTCACTATATTTCTTTCCATAAGAAAAAACAAAACAAAAAATAAAGTCCAGAAAAACTACTGAACAATCAGTGTGTCCCTATTGTCCTCCTGTCTCTTTGATAATTAGCCTTTTTGACCCATTACATTTAGAGCCACGTATTATCAAACATAGTTTCTTTTTCCTCAAGGTCAGATAGCATGAAGCATTCCTAGAAGATGAGGAGGACATCTTTGCTTACAGTCCTTTAATGTAGCAAAATAAAGACAGAAAAATAAGCCAGTTATGTTATCAAATAAAAACAGTCTGAAAATCAATGTTTTTAGGTTTAAAAAACTCCTCCTCCTCAGAGATGAAGAATGGGATGGAGTGGGACAAGTGATGGAAGAGAAAGATTGTTCAGTTCTGCCCTCATGGGAAGCTACACACCTGAGCATTTCTTAAAGGGTGTCAACTGGCCCATCTTGTCATTGGTGAGTTTGAATAACTGGCATTGGATGGTGTGAAACAGCTCCGTACAAAATGGGATAAATAAAGAGTTCAAAACTGATCTGCAGGAAGTCTGGAAGCAGCACATTTAAAATGACTCTGAATTTCTGATTCAGATGAGAGTGTGACCCAGGTAAAGCAGACAGATCAGCAGTTCCTGCTCTCTTGGTTTCCTTGAGGATCTTCACAAGTGAGGCTGACCCTTTCAGAAATAAATTATCACTGGGTCATGAGGCCACAGAACATTATATCATGGGAAACAGGCTGGGACCCTTCCCAGAAACTTATTTAGATGATAATGGCAAGCCAGGCACTGCTGGCCAGCACAAAATCTTGTACGAAGTAAAGTCAAGGTGATATTAAAATACTTCTATATAGCTTCTTACTGATTTTTAAATATTTCCGGTTTTGTTTGCTTGTTTGTTTGTTTTCTGGCAAGAGAAACCCCAGAGAAAGTGCTTACAGAAAAATTTAAATTACGTGCCTTTAATTGTGTAGTGAACAGAGAAGGGATTTGGAAGGACAAAGTATCAGGACTCATCTTTACTCCTTATTATATGATCATAGTCAAGTCATTTAACTTTGTTGAATCCAGTTTCCTTATCTATAATAAGAATGATAACAACAATAGTTCTCATGCAGCCTGAGTGTGAGAATTAAACATTAAACAAAATATTTTATATGCTCTGAATTATCTTACAAACACCATTCATTATTTTTTACTTCTGTTATCACCACTAACATCCTGTAGGTATAGAGTTTAATGCCTATAGTCTTAATTTGTGGTCTATAATGTACAAATATATACACATGTTTAGCATCGGGGTGAAAGTATTCCTGAACATCGTCTAGTCAAAGCACTCAGTTAGTGGTTTATTCTTCTCCACAAAGTGCATGTCAATCAGCTATTTGAACCTTCCTCAGGGAACTAACAATTTCATAAGTTCTTAATCTTTTGTCAGCATGGACTGTTGGAAGACCCATTCTCATCCCGAGCCGAAGTTGATCTTCCTGTAACTTGCATTCAGTGATTTCATTACTACTTCTATGATTCATAAATTCAGCCTGCCTGTTTTACATTAATCTTTATAATATAGAGTAAATATTTTCAGAAGAATATTAGTAATTAATTCATAATTAGAAGTTTTTAGGAAGGTGTTACTTTTACCTCATAATTCTTATAAAATTCCACAAGACAAACCCTGTTATTTATGTTCCTCATGGCAAACTGAATAGCAAGATGGTGATTTTCAGCACACTTTACCTGCTTTCATGGGTGTGATAAGCATCGGTCTTGAATTGTACACATAAAGTAGTTAGTGGTACACTCAAGTATTGCATAAAGCAAGGGTATAAAAAAAATCTTAATGCAAAGAAATATCATCTGGGCATAAGAATTCAAGTTGTCATTCTTATAGATGATGTATTATAATATTTTGCATTGCTATAAAGAGATATCTGGGAATGGGGCTGGGCACAGTGCTCACATCTATAATCGCAGCACTTTGGAGGCTGAGTCAGGCAGATCACCTAAGGACAGGAGTTTGAGACCAGCCTGGTCAAATGGTGAAACCCTGTCTCTATTAAAAAAAAACACAAAAATTAGCCAGGCATATGGCAGGTGCCTATAATCCCCACTACTCAGGAGGCTGAGGCAGGAGAATCTGTTGAACTTGGGAGTCAAAGGTTGCAGTTAGCCAAGATTGCACCATTGCACTCCAGCCTGGGCAGCAAGAGCAAAATTCCATCTCAAAAAAAAAGAAGAAGGAAAGAAGGAAAGAAGGAAAGAAAAGAAAGAAAGAAAGAAAGAAAGAGAAAGAAAGAAAGAAAGAAAGAAAGAAAAGAAAAGAAAAGAAAAGAAAAGAAAAGAAAAAAAGAAAAGAAAAGAAAAGAAAAGAAAGGGAAAGAAAGAAAGAGAAAGAAAGAAAGATCTGGGAATTGGTAGAATTGGTAGGCTGGATATGGTGGTTCACACCTGAAATCCTACCACATTGGGAGGCTGAGGAGGGAGGACTGCTTGAGGCCAAGAGTTCAAGACCAACATGGACAACATAGCAAGATCCCATCTCATTAAAAAAAGAAAAATATCTGAGAATTGGTAATTTATAAGAAAATACATTTAATTTTTTATGGTTCTACAGACTGTACAGAAAGCATTGTGCTGTCATCTGCCTCTGGGGAGGCCTCAGGAAGTTTATAATTATGGCAGAAGGCAGAGGGAGTGCAGGCATCTCACATGGTAAAAGTGGAAGCAAGTTAATGAGTGGAGCGGGAGGTGCCATACACTTTTAAACAATTAGATCTCATGGGAACTCACTACCTCAAAGACAGCACCGCCACAAGAGATCTGGCCCCATGACCTAAACATCCTCAGTAGGCCGCCAACTTCTATACTAAGGATTACATCTGAACATGAGATTTGGAAGGGATATCAAACTATATCATTCTACTCCTGACCCTTCAAACCTCATGTCCTTTTCACATTACAGAATACAATCATCTCTTCCCAATAACAAAAGTCTCAACTCATTCCAGCATCAACTCAATCAAAAGTTTCCAGTCCCAAGTCCATAGTCTAACCTGGAGATGAGTTCTTTCTACTTATGAGCCTGTAAATCAAAACAAGTTATTCAATTCCAAGATACAATGGGATTACAGGCATTTGGGTAAACATTCCCATTCCAAAAGTGAGAAATCAGCCAAAAGAAAGGGGTTATGGACCCCATGCAAGTCTGAAGCAAGATAGTTATTCAATCTTAAAGCTCTAAAATAATCTCTTTCGACTCCTATCCTGCATCCAGGGCACACTGCTACAAGGAGTAGGTGCCTAAGATCTTGGACAGCTCCACCCTTGTTGCTGTTCTAGGTTTGGGACACAAGCACCATTGGCTCTATCATTCTATGATCTGGAAGTCAGTGGCCCCCTTCCCACAGCTCCACTAGGAAGTGACACACTGGAGACTCTGTGTGGGGGATCCATCCTCACATTTCCCCTCCACACTGCCCTAGTAGAGGTTCTCTGAGAGGACTTCACTCTTACAGCAGGCTTCTTCCTAGGCACACAGGCTTTTCCATGCACACTCTGAAATCTAGGTGGAGGCTGCCAAGCAACCTTTACTCTTGCACTATGCACACCTGAGTGCTTAACATCATATGGAAACCACCAAGGCTTTTGGCTCAAGATGTATCTGGGGTCTTTTGAGCCATGGCTGAAGCTGGAGCAGCAGGGATGTGGAGAACAGCATCCTTGGGATGATGCAGTTCTCCTAGGCCTCTGCACCTGTGATTAGAGGAGCTACCTAGAAGATCTCTAAAATTCCACTGACGTATTTTTCACATTGTCTTGGCTTTTAGTACTTGGCTCCCTTTTAGCTATTCAAATTTCTCTAGCAGGTGGTTTCTCCTCAGCCCTCTTGGATCTTCCCTTGAAAACAGGCTTTTCTTTTCTATTGCATGGTCAGGCTTCAAATTTTCCAAACTTATATACTCTATGCCACTTTCAAATGTTACAATTTAAAGTCATGTATTTTTTTTGCTCCTGCATCTGACCATATGCTGTTAGAAGCAGCCAGGTCACATCCTGAATACTTTCTTCATCAGAAATTTATTCTGCCAGACATCCTAAATTACCTCTTTTAAATTCAAACTTCTACACATCCATACAGTGTGGACAGAATTCAGCTAAATTCTTTGCTAAGGAATAACATGGTTGACTTTTGCTCCGTTCCTAATACGTTCCTCATTTTCATTTGAGATCTTGTCAGTCTAGACTTCACTGTCCATATCTCAGTCAGCATTTTGGTGACAATCATTTAAGCAGTCTCTTAGAAGTTCCAAATTTTCCCATGTCTTCCTGTCTTCCTTTGACTCACCACCGCCCTCCCCTACCCCCCACCAAACTCTTCCAACCTCTGCTTGTTACCCAGTTCCAAAGCTGCCTCACTCTTCAATACCAATTTTCTATGTTAGGCATTCTTGCATTATTAAAAGAAATACCCGAGACTGGGTAATTTATAAGAAAAGAGGTTTAATTGGCTCCTGGTTCCACAGGGTGTACAGGAAACATAATGCTCATATTTGCTTCTGGTGAGGCCTCAGGAAGCTTACAATCATGGCAGAAGTTGAAGGTGGGGGCAGGTGTCTTGAATGGCAGGAGTAGGAGCACTGTCTTGAGGTACTCATGACCCAAACATGGCCCCACCTCCAACCCTGAGAATTACATCTCAACATGAGATTTGAAGGGGTTATCCAACTCTATTAGATGGCAAAACAACTAGAGGAAGAGAGGACTCTAAAATATCCTGACCATTTGTCATTTTATTTGCGCAGAGATACTAGACTGCTGAATGAGTTGTGTTTGCTTGAATAGCTGTGGGGATCGCTCCCGTTCATGGTGCTTAGCTGTACCGTGGCCATTTTGAGCTTGAGCCCATACACGTTTCACCTCTCCCTGGAAGCTGTTGAGCTGAGGGAAAGGGGGAAGTTGATACATGACTTCTGCAGAATACTGTTTGTTAATGGCATTTGGAGCAGGACGCTGAGCTCAAGCATGACGGTTTTCGTGAGACATTGTGTGGCTTCAGGAGACATTGTGTGTTATGTCAATTCTAGTTTCTGCAAACAATTTATGGCTCTGTTGACCCTAAGTGGGCCTAGTTACCTTAGTTTCTTAGTTTCTGTTCCCTCAGTTTCTGTGTAATAAGTAACAATGTCACAATGTAGCCATTGATTTCTGTTCCCACACCATCGATTTTTGTTTTACCTGTTCCCATAGTGTTTCAGCAAACTGATCAATCATTGTTCCATTGATTTCTGTTCTTGCATTTACTGTTTAATGTAACCATGGAGCCTGCATCATCAAGGAAGAACTAAAAGGTATATAATCAGATTTATGCGCACAATAAACTTGCTATTCTGGCATGCTATGCTGGCATTGCCTGAGTAGTCCTCCAGACCCCACTGTCTGTCTGCCTTTTCTTCCGCACACTCTCTCTTCCAGGTAGTGAACATCTCTGAGTTGGGGTGAGGCCTCCCGCAGGTCGGGAGCCTCTCAGCAGACGTGCACGTGCCAGTCCCTGACAAATAGCTAATTTTGTGACTTTGGAAAGTCAGTTTCCATCTAGTAAGTAGAATGATAATGGTCAAATTGAAGTTATTACTAGCACATAAGTTAGATGCAGGACAAATGCCTTATTTTGAAAAATAATGTATATAGAATAATATCAAGCAAATATTAATTAATGCTATTATAATTATTATAGATTTAAAATCAGGATCAGGCATGCTGGCTCACACCTGCAGTCCTAGCACTTTGGAAAGCTGAGGTAGGCAGATTGCTTAAGCCCAGGAGTTTGAGCCTGGCCAATGTGGCAAAACCCTGTCTTTAAGAAAAATACATACACACACACACACACACACACACACACACACACACATTGACAAAGTATGGTGGCAGGTGCCTGTAATCCCAGCTACTTGGGAGGCTGAAGTATGGGAATCACTTGAATCCTGGAGGCAGACGTTGCAGTGAGCTGATATTTTGTCACTGCACTTTTAGCCTGGGCAATGGAGTGAGAGTCTGTCTCAAAAAAAATTAAATTAAATTAAATTAAATTGGTTAATTGCTGGTGGATTTATCTCAAATTGAGAAAAAACATCTAAATTTACATTTTCTAATATTACAAGGTGTTCATCCTATTTTAAAAATGAGGAAAGTATTCTCAAAATGGATAAGTAACTTGTCTAGCTCACATGGGTAGTTAGTAAAGAACCTGTCAAACAACCAAATTACTGCCTAGTGCAAAAATGTTATACCTATCTATATATTTAAATAAATAGATATAAATGTATATAATTATGTATTATATATCTAATATATATGAAATGACATATATGCAATCAAATATATATTTTTTATTTATGATAACCTTATTATTACATATAATTTATGTATGCACACTTTTATTTTCTATAGCCCATTTTTATTTGGTAGTGAAGTTCCAAATATAAGATGAATTATTTTTTCCATACCTGTGTTTATTAATGCAATATGAAGGACACTTTCATCAACGCCCCAGCCCTGTTCTAAGTGATGGAGTCATGGAAATGATCAAAACAAAAACAAGTTAAATTTAGCAGTCCAGTATGGAAGACAAAGAGGAGCTTTTCAAAACTACAGTTCATTTCAGTTTTACTTATTGTTTATTTGAAATATACCAAACCTAACTTTTTAAAAAGAAGACATCTGATATATTTCAAATAAAAATATTTAGTCTACTCATTCTCATTCATTCAGAGTGAAATTTTAAGAATATAATAGTTTATGCTTCATAGATCTTGGTCACTTCTTTTGTGTTTATCGAATGGATATATACTGCTTTTCTATGCCAAAGTCACTATCGAGGTGATGTTTAATGGCTCTTTCTTTCAACAACATATTGTAGCAAAAATTACAAATACAGTGTTTAAATAGAATGCTATGTTTTGCTCCGAGGCTAAAGGTTCAGTAGGAAAAGCTCAAACTAGATAACACTTGAAAATTAACTTGAAGTAAACAGCTTTCCACAAATCATATTCTACGTATATAGTCTATTATTTTCTTTTCATTTAATTCACCTATGTGTAACAGTGCACTTTTTGGCAGTGGGAGCAATAGAAAGAAATTAATAGAAGAAGTGAATAATGCAACATTTTATCTCTGCACATTATAAATACGATCTGTTCTTTTTTGGTTAAATATGCCCTTACTTTAAATGCAGGCAGGCAGAAGAAAATAAATTGTATCTTCCTAGCAGCATTTGACTTCTGGGCTTTTCTGTCCTGTTTCAAAAGGATCTCAGAGAGGTGACTCCTGACTCCATTTTTTTCTACAATAAAATACTAAATCAAGTTTAGTGTGATATTATGAATCTGGACATACAATCACATTTTCTCAAGAACCTATTAAATTCAGGCAACAGCAACTTATCATTAAATGCTTCAAAATAAAAATGTAGTCAGCCTCAAAATGCATAAACATCTTGTGTGTATAGCATGCCTTAAATATAATAAGTGATAAGAGAGTAATATAAACCAAACAGTTTATAGTAAGGCAACATTTAATAAATACCCCATTTCCCATCTCTCAAACAACTACTTTTAAATATCTGCAAGGAGATTATTCCTTCAGTATTTCTAATTTAATTAATTCATTTAATATATAATTAATTCAGTTTATATATGTATATAATTAAATAAATATACATACACACACACACACACACACACACATATATATATATATAACTAAATACCCCTATATAAACTGAATTAATTAAATTGGAAAGACATATGTATATATATCTTCCATGCATTATATTTTACTTAAATTGAATTTAAAAGTCCAATCGATATTATTACATTCAAAACAGTGGAAAAGAATGTCTTTGAACATACACAAGTATTTGACTAATAGATGAATATAGAAATATGTAATTAGATCCAAATTGTGACAAATTATGTTGTAAGTCTTATACATTGAATTTCCAATTTAAAATATAGATCATTCATGAAAATCAATAACAATTTTCTCAGAAAACAGAATAATTCTAAATTTGTGAATATAATAAATATTATATTTATTAGAAAACTTTCTTAAATTTTTAATATTTGTCAATAAAATACTTAAAAATTACTTTGGAAATAGAAATTTTCTATATAAATTAGAAAATATGAATAATTCATAAAAAGGCCTGATGTTAATTATTATATATTATATTACACTCTCATTGCATGAATACCTTTGTAAAACAAGCATTAACCTATTGCAATTTGTGTATAACCTTTCATGTTTGTAATTGCTTGTTCAACAGGAAGGTCTCACTTTAAAAACTGACTTTATATTTTTTGAATAATGTATGTTGGTTATAAAACCCAGATTTTGTGGACAAACTAAAAACAAAGAAAAAGCCATCATGTATTTTTCAGGCATTCACCTCTGATCTTATTCTTAATTTGAGATTGCAAAGTTTCCAGCTTCCTACCCCTTCAGCCCTGGCGTCTGGGACATCTCTCTATCCACTCTCAGTGCGTTCTTTCAGATGATCTGTTTGGAGCATGCCAGTCTGCTGAACAGTCGGATCTGCCTCAGTGGGGAAAGTTCTTCCTGTGTTTAGTTGGCCATCTTTTCTCCCTCCTGGAGTCACTAAATTGGTGATTCTTATGTCCCCAAAGTATTATGTGACCCACAGGTATCAAAACTTGGAGAAAATATTTCTGAACTACTTAAGCTTTCAGGTGTAATCCCTATTTTTAAACATTAGGTTATTTATCAACCGACTTGAGAATGCTATAGTATGTTGATTGCTTGTCTGCAGGAATTGAAATGATTATGTAGATTTTACCTTTTATTTTATAAATATTGTACATTACATTAATTTGTTTTCAAATGCTAACTGTATTTTGAATTCCTAGGATACATTCTACTTGGTTATTGTGTGCAATTCTTATTATCTGTTGCTTAATTTGATTTGTTAGCATTTTCTCAAGGATTTTTGCATCTATATTCATATTGAATATTGGATTTTAGTTTTCTTTTTTTGTGATGTGCTTGATTGTTTCATGTGACTCTCATACAATGGCTTGGGAAATATTCTCTTCTAACTCTTGGAAGAGTCAGTGAATAATTACTGTTAATTTTTCTTTAAGTGTTTTTCTTAAGTGATTCACTATTTCTTGTTGAGTTAGATTCAGTAGTTTTGTCTTTCTAGAAATGTATTTATCTCATCTGAGTTATTTAATTTGTTGACATATTATTGTTCATAGAATTCTTTTATATGATATTTTCCACTTAACCACAGTTTCACTTTCCATGGTTTAAGTTACCTGTGGTCCACAGCGGTTCAAAAATATGAAATCAAAAATTTCAGAAATAAGCAATTTGCATGTTTTAAATTACATGCTGTTCTGAGTAGCATGATAAAATCTCATGGTGTCCCACTTCTTTTTACCCTGGAAATGAATCATCCCTTTGTCCAGAGTCTCCAAACTTTATAAGCTACCTTCCCATTAATCACTTAGTAGCCATCTTGGTTATCAGATCAACTGTTGATTTTCACAGTGCTTGTGTTCAAGTGACGTTCAGTTTACCTAATAACACCAAAGCATAAGAGCAGCGATACTGGCAATTTGGATATGCCAAAGAGAAGCTGTAATGTCCTTTATTTAAATGAAAAGGTGAAGGTTTTCATATTATCAAGGAAATGAAAACAGTTATTTGCTGAGGTTGCTAAGATGTACGGTGAAAACAATCTTCTATTCATAATTAAAATTGTGAAATCTTCAGATTGTGAAAAAGGAAAAAGATATTTGATCTACTTTTACTATTACACTTCAAATTGCAAAAATTACAGTCATAGCCATAAGTGCTTACTTAAGGTGGAAAGGCCAATAAATTCATGAGCGAAAGACATAAACGGAAATGTGTTTTGATTAATGGCAACATGTTGTGCCAAAAGTATTGAGGCTACAATAACTAATTATAAAATAGAACAATTATAATATACCAGAAGCACTACTTGTTTGCTTTGGAGGAATTATCAAGTAAAATAAAAGATACTTGAATGTAAGCAACTGTTGGTACCATGACATTGTTATCTGATAATGAAGATGGCTGCTATGTGACTAATGGGTGAATAGTGTATACAGCATGGATATGCTGGACAAAAGGAAGATTTATGTCCTGAGAAGGATGAAGCAGAATGGCTAGAGATGAGATTTCATCCATCTACTCAAAAGAGTGTGAAATTTAAAACATTGAATAGTTATTTCTGGAATTTTCAAGTAGCAATGCTTAATCCCTTATTTTTAACATGTATTCATTCACTGCTTATTGATTGATTGATTCATTCATTTATTTATTCCTTTTCCTAGTATTTTTCTGTGACCATATTTTGTGTATGACTATGTGATAGAATGGCAAAATGAATGAGATACAATTATTATTTGGACATTGATTGTTATGGTAAATATGATTAGTGTGATTATATCCTAAAATTTAATATTGCTACCTGGCTAATATTTTATATGGGTAAAATTTAATACCAAGAAAGTTTTAAATTTTAGGAAGACAGAAGTTTATACCAATTAACTCAAATGTTAACCGAATGATGTTCACAAAATTTATCAACACAAAAACAATGCAAACACATATAGGATGATTTGGAAATGTTTTCTCAGAAAAATCCTTGGCCAGAGTTTAAGGCTCTGAGGTTGGGTGAAAGTTACATAAGAATAGTTATTATTAGACAAGTGGATTAAGAATAATTAGATTCACTGCATTTACTATAGATAGGTCTTTTGTGGATTTGACCACAATAGTTTTAGTGAAAAGAATATGTGGTGAAGGTGCTCATTCGTATGCCTGCTAATATGGGAAGAATTGTGATTTAGGTGCATTTCTTTTTCTTTCTTTTTTCTATTTTTTTTTTTACAAGGCTACAATAGTTATGGGAAAAATCAAATGCCTAACCTCTGGTCAGAGAGTTAAATGTTTACAAAGAACCTGATTACTGCTCTCCTCCTTCATTCTAAGAAATCGAGGACACAGCAAGAGCTTTTATGTCTCCAATGTCATTAACTACTTTCAACTCCACTTATGTCTCTTATAGTTAAACTATGCTCTGAATGCCCTCCATCATGGCTTTTAGTGTCTGTGGTATCAGGAGGCCATCCTTCTACATCTAAACTCTCTTTAATTAAAATTTTGGTGGCATGTTTCGTAAGTTTTTAACGTCCTTAAGGTTCTTTGAAAATTAGCCTTTCTTTTTTAGCTTCATAAAACATTTTTAAAGGTCTAATTTTCCAGAGGTTGACCATAAACTTGCAGTGTTTTTCTTCCCTCTATTACACACTGCTTAAGCAGACTGACCCAGTGCTTTCAAATTACAATGTGATTTTTATTTCTGTCTTACACGAACAGTTAAATATTTTGTTAGACATAGTGATGCTCCTCAGTATTTCCCATTCACTTTTCGGGGGGCACAAGAAAGGATTGCTCTTCAGCCTTTCTTTGAAATTAAGTACAACCATGTGACATGCTTCAACCAATAAAATATAAGCATCAGTATAATACGTGCTTATGCTGTGTAAGCTGTATAACATGTGTCATTTGTAGCTATAATGGTTACTAAGGCTGTTAACATATGGAGGGGTCTGAGTCCTAGTTCAGAGATGGCTGCATAAAATAAGAACTAGATCTCTTTTTATTAAGCCAATGATATTTTGGAATTTTTTGGACTGCAGAAAAATCTAGTATAATCTGACTGATTATAGACATGGACCCTCAAATTTTCCTTACTTCTTCTTCTTCTTCTTTTTTTAATTGTACTTTAGGTTCTGGGGTACATGTGCAGATCATACAGGATTGTTGCAATAGGTACATACATGGCAATGTGGTTTGCTGCCTCCATCCCCCTGTCACATACATCTGGCATTTCTCCCCATGTTATCCCTCCCCAACCTCCCCAGTCCCCCACTGTCCCTCCACTGGCCCCCCCAACAGACCCCAGTGTGTGATGCTCCCCTCCCTGTGTCCATGTGTTCTCATTGTTCAACACCCGCCTATGAGTGAGAACAGGTGATGTTTGATTTTCTGTTCTTGTGTAAGTTTGCTGAGAATGATGGTTTCCAGATTCATCCATGTCCCTACAAAGGACACGAACTCATTGTTTTTTTATGGCTGCATAGTATTCCATGGTGTATATGTGCCATATTTTCCTTGTCCAGTCTATCGTCAATGGGCCTTTGGGTTGGTTTCAGGTCTTTGCTATTGTAAACAGTGCCGCAATGAACATACATGTGCATGTGTCTTTATAATAGAATGATTTATAATTCTTTGGGTATATACCCAGTAATGGGATTGCTGGGTCAAATGGAATTTCTATTTCTAGGTCCTTGAGGAATTGCCACGCTGTCTTCCACAATGGTTGAACTAATTTACACTCCCACCAACAGTGTAAATGTGTTCCTATTTCTCCACATCCTCTCCAGCATCTGTTGTCTCCAGATTTTTTAATGATCACCATTCTAACTGGCATGAGGTGGTATCTCAATGTGGTTTTGATTTGTCTTTCTCTAATAAGCAGTGATGATGAGTATTTTTACATGTTTGTTGGCCTCATATATATCTTCTTTCGAAAAGTATCGGTTCATATCCTTTGCCCACTTTTGGATGGGTTTCTTTTTTTTTCTTGTAAATCAGTTTTAGTTCTTTGTAGATTCTGGATATTAGCCCTTTGTCAGATGGGTAGACTGCAAAAATATTTTCACATTCTGTTGGTTGCCAGTTCAGTCTAATGATTGTTTCTTTTGCTGTGCAGAAGTTCTGGAGTTTAATTAGATCCCATTCATCTATTTTGGCTTTTGTTGCCAATGTTTTTGGTGTTTTAGTCATGAAGTCCTTGCCTATGCCTATGTCCTGAATGGTTTTGCCCAGGTTTTTTTCTAGGGTTTTCATGGTGTTAGGTCTTATGTTTAAGTCTTTAATCCATCTGTAGTTAATTTTACTGTAAGGTGTCAGGAAGGGGTCCAGTTTTTGCTTTCTGCACATGGTTAGCCAGTTTTCCCAACACCATTTAATAAACAGGGAATCCTTT
>CAUYLG010033720.1:0-33964 GCA_963573385.1 Cacajao melanocephalus
CTTGATCCAACCTCTTTGCATCTTACAAAGTTAAACAGCTAAAAGAAGTAAAATAAGAAGGCAATGCTTGTGGAATGTACAGTGCATATTGGCGGCGCACGACTCATTACGATTCGCCTGCTTGCTTCTCCTGTTCAATCGTTTCTTTGGAAGGCAGTGGATTTTTCTCTTGCGTTTCTGTCTTCTTCAGTTTCGACTTATCGAATTTCTCGATCTCAGCCATATCGGGTTTGTCAGACATAGTTGCGGAGGAAAAGAGGAGCGAGGCGCACGAACGAGCGAAGTCTGGTCTGCGCAGTGGCCACCACCGAGTTGTTCACCTTCTTATCTATTTTATGATGATTATATAGCATTGATATCTCCAACAAGAAAATAATATGAAAAGATCCTGAATAAATGTTACTTTGCCCAATTCTTCAATTTATGTAAAATCCATAAATTATTACCTGCTAGGGTTAACATTTAAAAATTATTTAACATTTATAAATTCATTGGTATAATTTACCATTAACAGGCAGGAGAATAATCATGACCATCTCAGTTGAGACAGAAAAAACATTTAATGAAATCCAATGTTTCTTTCCATCAAAGGAGGACAGAAAATTTCTGTATTATCTGCAGAAACCTTAACAAATTTCATACATAATGGTGACTTGCTAGATGCTTTCCTTTCACAGCAGGAAGCAGATAAGGGTCCTACTATCATAATGTCTGCTTATATTGTATAGGATATCCTACAGAGAAAACTGAGATGAGAAAAGCAAAGAGAAATGTAAGGACAGAATGGGAACTTGTCATTATCTGCCAGTAAGATGAATATCTACATAGTAAATGCAAGGGAATCTACAATTCATCAGGTCCGATTAGAGTGTTCAGCAAGGTTCCTGGCTGTTAAATTGGTATGAAAAGTTGCTAGCATGCCCTTACACCAGCCACAACCAATAATTTGAGATATGTCTTAAATGTACTCATTTTGTCATCTGCGTATTCGTCTGTTCCAGTTTTGTGCCAATTTTGGTATTATTTGTGGATTTAAAAAATATATAGTTTTATCTTTTAATTTCCAAGAGCTCTTTTTTTCATATCTGCTCTGATCATTTTTTTCCTGAATACCCACTGCAAATTCATACTTTTACTGAGTTAGGGCCAGATGCAGTGGCTTATGCGTGCAATCTCAGCACTTTGAGATGCCAAAGCAGGAGGATTGCTTGAGCCCAGGAGTTTGAGACCAGCCTGCACAATATGGATATATATGTGTGTGTGTATATATATATATATATGCACACACACATATATATGTACACACATACATATATATATATATGTTTGCTGTTTTTGTCCATTTAAGTATAATTGCAAGACCATCAGTTTCAAGCAAGATGAAAGATCAAGAAAGGTATTTGAGGCAGGTCCAGGCAGCCCCCCTGCCATGTACACCTTATGATCCAGTAAAGCCACAAGAAGTATTTATGGAAAATAATATACTCTATTATAGGGGGCCCTCAGAAAGCCTTGTTAGGAGAGTCACAGCACAGCCCCTGAGAGTTTGGTGATGAGCCATGCCTGAATCTCCCTGCACTGTAAAAGCAGTGCCTGGCTTGTTTCCAAGCCTGCTGGAGACTGAATAATTTATTATGGGACACTGTGTAGCCATGTAACCCTAATTTTCTGTGATGAACTATTTGCTTCCTGATGAACAAACCTTAAAGCTAGATTTGTATTAAAATATTACATGACAAAATGGAAGTGATAAGAAATTAGATGAGGCCTGAACAGGGACAGAAAGGCCAAATAAACACACAAAAAAGCAAGTGGCTCTGATGTCCATGGCACCTGATTCTGCTGCTTCACTGCTTTTTCCTCCCGCACCTGTATTCTAATGAGGAATTCCCCGTGATCAGATAATGGCAGAGAATGAAACTTGATCTCATCCAAAGACAGATCTGCACAGCACAGAAATGCCAATCCTGAGCAGGTGGACACCATGTCCCAGCCTCACAGAGGTAGTGCTGGAGACAGGGAAGATAAATCCTTGGAGCAGGCTGAGCACTGGGTGATGTTTCCAGTCTCATGGGAAGATGAATGGTTAGGGATATGGCTCTACATTCATTCCCATGTTCTAGTTTATCCTTCTTAACTGTGTCCTTTGTTTCCCATTGTATTAATCCATTCTCACACTGCTATAAAGAAATGTCTGAGACTGGGTAATTCAATAAGGAAAGAGGTTTATTTGGCTCACAATTTTGCAGGCTGTCCAGGAAGCATGGCTGCATCAGCTTCTGGGGAGGCCTCAGGGAGCTTTTACTCATTCAGAAGGAAAGGTGGGAGCAAGGTCTCACATGGCAGGAGCGGCACCCAGGGAGAGAACGGGGAGGTGCCACACACTTTTCAACAACCAGATCTCATGAGAACTCACTGTTGTGACAACAGCACCAGGATTGGGTGATGTTAAACAGCGAGAAACCACTGCAAGGATCCAATCACTTCCCACCAGGCCCCAACTCCAGCAATGGATATTACATTTCAACATGAGATTTTGTTGGGGACACAGACCCAAACTGAATAACCCGTACTTGTCTTATATGAACACCCTGGCAATTCCTCAAATTTTAGATCAGGTAGCAAGGCCAGATTGACATCACTCTGCAAGTAGTTGATGAGACTTTGTACATTCTCTATGTGAAGGGCAATAGGAGTTGTCTGTTATTTACCCTCCAAATTTTCTTTCTACTCTTCCCCAATCTGTTTCCTGCAGCAGAAACCCTAGCTGAATAAATCTCATCAAAGAGCCCCTATGCCCTTGGCTTCTGGCTGGATTTGGCCAATCCCAACAAGACATGGGAGGGGGAACAGTGAGTAAGTCTGGGTTTATAAACCTCTGTTTTCTTCCCTGTGCAGGCACCTCCAGCTAAGTGTGTTTGTAGCAAAGGTTACTGACCCTCTATGTGTACTGTGCTGCAAAACACTCTCTCTGGGGCCCAATCACTTCTTCTCTGCATCTCTGGCCCAAGAGTGGTTACAGCTCTGCTGCTATCTAAGGTTCAGGGTACTGCACTATCCTTTGTGGTTCTTCTATGCCCATACTCTTGTTAAATATTCCTTTGTTGATAACCTTCCCTGAATCAAATGGCTGTTATGAAAAAGTCAAAAAATAACAGTTGCTGGTGAGGTTGCAGAAAAAGAGGAACACTTATACACTGTTGGTGGGAGTGTAAATTAGTTCATCCATGGTGGAAGGTAGCGTGGCAATTTCTCAAAGAGCTAAAAACAGAACTACCATTCAACCCACCAATCCCATTACTAGGTATATACCCAAAGGAATATAAATTGTTCTACAATAAAGACACATGCATGTATATGTTCATTGCAACACTATTCACACTAGCAAAGACATAGCATCAACCTAAATGGCCACTAATGGTAGACTGGATTTTTAAAAATATGGTACATATACACCATGGAATGCTATGTAGCCATAAAAAAGAATGAGAGCATGTGTTTTGGAGCAACCTGGATGGAGCTGGGGGTTTTACCTTTAGCATACTAACCCAAGAACAGAAAATCAAAACTGCATGTTCTCATTTACAAGTTGGAGCTAAATAATGAGAACATAGGAATACATAGAGGAGAAACAGAAAGTGGGGCTTACTTGAGACAGGAGGGAGAGGATCAGAAAATGTAACTATTGGGTACTATACTTAGTACCTGGATGATGAAATAATCTGTGTACCAAATTCGTAGGACACGAATTTACCTCTGTAAAAAACCTGAACATGTACCCCTGAACCTAACATAAAAGTTTAAAAAAAAAATCCTCCCCCCAATCATTCCTTTTCTCTGTCCATTCTCTTTCCTATAAGAATATAGTTCTCAGATAACATTACTACAACTATAAAGACATTGCATTGGCGATGATCTGTTAACATCATATGGGCATCTGAGGAAGAGACAGAGGACTTTTCCAGGAGGAGGCTGATCATGAGCTCCTTGTGCAAGAGCTGGCCTCTGACAGAGAAGTGGGATTGGTCCTCGTGGAGAAGTACTAGTGTGCTCCAGATAGAAAGAATGATGTGTTTGGGGCATGTGCCATGACAACGAAGACGAGGTCAGCTGTAGCATATGGTCTGAAACGAGGAAAGAGTGAAAACACAACTGGGTTTGTGAGGGGAGGACTGGGGAATTAATCACTTGGAGACTGGATGGTAATTGAAGATGTGACAAGACACAGCAGGGCTCCAGGCTGCAGAGAGAGACAAATGATTTGAATGCAGTCAGAGGAGGTAAGAATTAATGTAAGTCAGGCCTCAGGCATCGACATGGGGATGTAGAAGAATGAGGGTCTACAGCTAGGGTCCAAGGCATCGAGAAGAAATAGTGTGAGATGTGAGTTCCTACGCAACGTATGTGATCTCCTGAGGTCTCACCTGGAATTTGAGGCAGACTTTATCCCATCTATACCAGGATTCAGCTACACTTGCTGAAGTGACCCGTGTATAACCCTGAAACTCTGGAGTAAACAGTCATAAATTACGATTTGTCCTTTTCTTCAACTCCCAACATCAGGAAGCGCCCAGTATCATTGCAAAAAGAAATGTAGAATGATTAAGAAAAATAAATCTGGCAGACCCCTGGGTGCTAGCGAGGTAGTTCCTGGATGGGACCTGAGAGGAGAGGGAAGAAACCTTTGAAGTCAAATGAGATAATGTACTTGGGTGAAAGTAAATCATCGTGGGGAACCCTGATTATATAATCTTCATTTAGTTGACATAGCTCAGATAAGCAAGCCTTTCATTCCCCTACCAAATGTGTAAACTTTACTTAAGCTTACAACCAACACCCAGTTGCATCTGCTGCTGCTGCTCCCTTGCTCTTACAACACTCCAGGTCCTGACCTTCTTTTTCTAGGCAAATATGTGTGATCCCACGTTGTCCATATGGCCTCAAATGTCATTCTATCCATGCTGTCAAGTTAGTTTATCATCAGCATGTACTTTCTTAAAGTATGTGCATGGTTTTTCCATTGTGAAAGGCAATGTGTTTGGAGTCTGAAATCTGAGACCCAGAAAAGCAAGAATCAGCTTTATCAAATGTGGAGTAATATTTACAGCACGTGTGTGTTGTTTTTTTAATAAGATAAATGAACAACAGCAACAAACCCTCTAAATCTATTTCATTTATCTGTGTACATGGAAACTGAACTCAACTTTTCCGGTGAGCCTTTTCATCATCTGGCCACATAGTTCTACTACTAATTAGTAGTGACCTTTCGTATTCAGTTTGATGCTTTATCCTCACAACCACCACTTATTTTTATAGGACAGAACCTCTCATTCCTATTTTAAAAATAGAGAAACTGAGGCTCAAAGAGCTAAAATGAATTTTCCAAAGTCGCAGATTTGTATTACCTTTCCTCATTATTATTTTCTGTATCTCAAACGCCCTTCTAAGCCTTATGAGGAGAGAAGGCTTCAAAGTCCACTGTGGAGAATTGAGGGAAGGAGGCAGTCAGCCTGCTGTTTGAGCGTCCCGGCCCTGGAGCCACAGGGACCTCCGTTAGAGCTCCAGCTCTGTTCACATACCATGGGACTTTGGGCAAGTTATTTTTTTTCCTTGTGTCTTTGTTTCCACATCTGTGACCTGTGAGCAACAACAGTGCCAGCATCATTGTGTGGTTGTGAAGCTGAAGGAAAAATGCATGTTGCACACCTGCAATGTGCCTGGGACACAGTAAACTCAATCAGATGCTAACTGGTAAAGAAATATGTTACTACCATTTCTACAGGTGGAGATTCAGAGACCACCTGCCAGCACAGGCTGAACTCAATGGCACATCACATGGGGATATGGTCCATTAATAATAATTTGCATTGTAGAAATAAGATACATTAGGGTGGAAAGACATGGAAACATCCAATGCAGACAATACAATGCCAACCAAACCAAATGCCACTAGCAATGGCACTTCTTCTGTTGTAGTCAGACTCGCCATGTAATGGAAACAGTAAAACCTGTTTATTAAAGCAGACGAAGTGTTCTCTGTTATGGTTAGAACATCCTGTTTCTGATGTCAATTCTTTCAAATACCTCTTATTCACTCTGTTGACAAGGGAGAGATTTCTACCCCAGGGTCATGTATGAACACAAAATACCCTACACTGGACAGATGAGGTTGACAGTAGTTTATAATCATATATACTCACAGACTGAAGGAGGATGGTGTATGCCACACAGGGCCACAGAGTGGTTCTTGGGGCTCTTGGGAACATAGTGCAAACAGGGCCTGGAGGAGGACGGTTTTGTAGTAACAAGAGGGTGATGTGCTCCCCGGTTTCTATGGGAGGATGTATTTGGCTTGTTTGCTTGTTTGAATAATTGTGAAGGCTGGCAGGAAACTGAAACCTGGTCCTTAGGGATAAGCAGGAACTGTTTCTGGTCTCTGTGATAGGAAGCTTTTGTTTTTTATGAAGGCCTTACCTGTGGAAACAGAATGGGATCCTTTCATTTTCCTACCTCTAGGAGAGCCAAGAGTTACACTATCAAAGTTCTCCCAATTTCACCAAATATCAAAACACATAATATTATGCCTTAAATTTAGACCTTACACCACACCTGAACAATGAGTACAAATCCCCTCCTCAACCAAGGCACCACTACCACATTTCAGACTGTAGAGGTGAAGAGAAGACCCTACAAAATCTTACTCAAGTATGAAGGATTGGAACTCCTTTAGACTTTTCAATAGTATTGTTATTATCTGGAAATTTATGGAGAGATGCTTTCAACATTATAAAATAAAATGACTTTTAATGTAGAAATCTACACACAGTGGTACTAACAAGTGTGAAAATAGAATAAAAGCATTTTAAGACATAGAAGTCTCAAGGAATATACTTCTCAATCATTCATTCTCAGGAATCTTCTAGAGACTGTCTTTCACTGAAACATGGTATTAGACAAAAAAGGAAAATATATGAAATAGAGAAAGCAGATATCCAACTCAAAAAGAAGTGAAATAATTTTCCAGCTTGTTGGCAAAAGAAGATCCTTAAACCTCCTCTCATTATCAGTTGCAGAGGGCCGCTAGTTCAACTTGGAGACAGAGGGCTCCAGAAGAGATTTTCCGGCAGGATAGGACACAGGAAGAGAAAATAACTGCTAAAGCTAAACATATTGAAAGAATGCTTAAATAATTGAAATTGGACATATTGAAATAATGCTTAAATAATTATGATAATTATTTCAGTCTTGTAAATAATTGTTTTCCTACTGAAAATTAATCAACTAAACAACAGTAAAGCAACCTAAATAAACATCAACATCAAAAGCACAGTAAAGTTCTGCAGAAAAAATCAATTTAAATATCATATTATTAGGCATAGCTATACATTTTTGTTTCACAAAATAATGTAAACACTTTGTATTTACCTAACAAATATTATATTTAATGCCTAGGGAATTAAACAGAAAAGGGTGTGACATAAGAGCAGAGGGGATGATAAAGAACACTAAATCTTTATACTTGGTAAGATTGAAATATATGCTAGTTAAAGCTGCATAAGAATACCAATATAGCTATATAGTTTAGAGACACAAAATTAAATATCAGAAGGGTTGCTAAAGAAGTTCACAGTGGTTACCTGTGTGGAGCATAAGATGTTGGGAAAAAGGGAATAGAGACTTGTTTTCATTTAAAAAAAAAAGAAAAGCCTTTTAGAATTACCTGACTATTTAATCATTGTGTATTCACAACCTCAATTAAAGATAAAAATACATATTTTTGTTTCTAAAGAAGGGCATTTAATAAAGCTCAGTCACTGATGATAAAATTTCTGAGATTTACTGATAAAAGGAAGCTCCTTAATCTGATAAAATTCCATCTTATCACTAGATATAGAAAGCATGGTATATACATAAATATATATATCACTAGATATAGAAAGCATGGTATATACATACATATATATACACACATATATACACATATATATATACGTATATATATATGTGTATATATATTTGTACTTTTTCTTTTAGGAATAACAATAGAGGAATTGATTGTTATAATGATGGGTATAATATAATAACAAAATGGATTATTTCTGTTATGAATGAGCAGCATAATTCAAGGTGTATTGAGCAATGCAATTAAAAATACAAAGAAATAGAAAAAATATACTTAAAGGAAAAGAGTTAAAATCAATTATTTTTCTGGTAATATATGGAGAATTTCTATCATACCAATAGAAAAATGTATTTGAAGTCATAAAGGAGTTCAGCAAAGTTACTTAACGGTATACTATGTCATAAAAATCAATATGCCACTCCACAGTATTTTAGGTACTAACCTAAAATAAAATTTAGTAGAAAATGAGATACCACGCATAATTACAAATAAAAACTACACATAACAAATGTAACAAAAAATTCACGAAAAGGAACATTTAAAAATTCTAATTAATTACGTTTTTTAAAATGAATTAATAGACATACCCTGTTCATGGATGTAACAACCACCTCATAAAGCCATCAATTCTCCATAGATTATTTTATCATTTAATGAAATTAAATTAAAAATGATAGATTTAGTGTGTGCATTTGATCAACTGACTGAAATTTACATACAAAATTAACATCTAAGAATTGATAAGACAAAGTTTAAAAAGCAAAGCAGTAAGCAATAATCACCATACCTCATATTAGTAAATACTACAAAGTCATAGTAATGAACAGAGTATTGTAGTCTTGTAAGAACAAACATACTAGTATCACATTTTAAGAGACTGTAGTAACAGAGCTGTGGATTAATAGAGACTTGGTGATGATAGAGTTGACATCACAAATAAATTTTTAAGGAATATATTATACCGAAAATGGGGCTGGAATATTGGTCATGTATGTAGTGAAGAAAACCAGCGTACAACTTCCCAAAATACAAGTAATTGTTAGGTTAGACACAGTTAAGGTACAGGAAAGCTCCCTGCCTCCCTCTCTGTGAAAAAGCAGGACAAAAATTTATAAAGACAAAAGGTCTTTCCACTCTTCTCCCCATTTTTTTCCACTTAAAGACAAAATATAAATTTTCCTTTACTGTAGACAGCCTTTAAGCAGCCCAGAAATGGAGCCAGAGGAATCTGTGAGCAGAATTTGCTCCATTAGTCTCTGCCCATAAATTTATCTTCCTACAGTTTTTCTGCTCTTGGAAGCCTGGGACTGCTTTTCTTTTTGTCCTATTGCTTCTCTTAAATTTATTACTCTTCGTTGAAGATCTTAGATAAACTGAAACTCTAAGCAAATGCCTTGAGTTATGTTTCTCCAACGTGGTATGCACTGCATGTGTCAATTAACTTGCTTGTTTTACTCTTCTTAATCTGTCTTCTGTTGCAGGAGTCTCTCCAAACTATGAATTAATGAGGTTTGAGAAAAAATATAATTTTCCCTTTTGGTAGGAAAAATAAAAGTAGATACCTATCATACATTATATACACATTTGATCTCTAGATGTATTCAACACTTAATTGAGAAAGGTAAATTTCATACATATACATATATATATATACAAACTTTATATGTACATATATGCATATATATTCACACATTTAGATATACAAGCACATCCATATGTATACTACATATACACGTATGTATACTACATGAGTAGACACACATGGTATATACTATATGGGGGTGTGTGTGTGTGTGTGTGTGTGTATAATTATTTCTATGCAGAGTGTAAAGACATTTTATTCTGGTTTCAGTTGCATTTATTTGATTGTCAATGAGATAGAAAATCAATTGATTTACTTGTTTGTGGTAGGCAGAATTCTAAATTATACACCCCAAATTTATGGCCCCTGTTGTATATACACCATCTCCCAATTAATTATTGCTCTCCAGATGTTACTGTAATGAGACTTTTTCATACTTAATTGAAATCCCAAATAGGTTACATTTAAAATGGCGCTGACTTAATCAGGTGAGACCTTAAACGGAACTGGGTTATTTCTGGGAATGGCGATTCAACATATGAGAGAATAATGCATAAAAGTATTTCTCCTTTCCTGTAAAGATCCATGTGTCAAGGAGTGTGGGCAGCATTTGGGAGCTGAGAACTATTCCCAGCTCAGTCAGCAAGGAAGCAGGAATTTCAGTTCAACAATCACAAGGAACTGGATTTGGCCAGCCATCTGAATGTGCTTTAAAGAAGATTCTTCCCAGAGCCTCCAGAAAGGGACACAGTCTGGCCAATGCATTGATTTTAGCCTTGCAAAGATCTAAACAGAGAACACAGCCATCCATACCCAGATGTCTGATCTATAAGACTTTGTGCTAGTAAATGAGAGTTGTTCTAAGCCAGTAAGTTTGTGGCAATTTGTTATGCATCAGTAGAAAAGAGAACATTGAGGGTTTACCTGAATAATTTATGGATTAATATTTTTGTCCATTTTGGGAGGAGGTTCTCAATTGATTCTTTAAAAAATCTTTATATTCTAGACATTAAGAAGAAAGTGACATATATATTCTTTCAGCTTATCACCATCTGTTTTCTTTTTAAGAAATATTTTATTTTTAATTGTTGTGGATACATAGTAGGTATATATACTCATGGGGTACTTGAGATGTTTTGATACAAGTATGCAATGTGAAATAATCCCCTCACGGTGAATGGGATAACCATCCCTCAAGCGTTTATCCTTTGTGTTACAAAATTAATTCCTGAGGCCCTCAGTTTCCCTAACTCAAAGCCTTCCTGATGCTGGCATGGAATTCTCCTTGAGATCAGTGCTTTCCTCTTCACCACCTACTGATTTGTCCCTTAAGTAAGATGCAGAGTTTCCAAGCCAAGAGATGCTCAAGTTCATAGTGACTCTGAATGATTAAGATAGATTAAGGGCTAAATAAGTGTTTGCGGGCTAATCTTGGAAATATTCCCACTTCCAACATAGACATTGTGAGGATATGTACCGCTAGGGGAACAAAACAAAAAGCAAACAAAACATGACCAAAAAACCTTTTACTTGGTCACACATCACATCACAACTTGAAATTTGAATTATATATATTTCAAGATGTAACATAAGGTATTTGCTTTCATATTTACTAAAATATTGAAGTTTTTGTCTTTCTTTTCTACAATTCATAACTTAATTTTAAACTATTTTTTTAGACTATCTGAAGTGAGGCTTACTAGTGTCCATTTTTATTTTGAGAATTGTGTTCATTCTTCTTTGAAATTGGTTGTTGAACCAATGTATTCTCTGGCTTTTTCATAACTGGTAGTCATTTTAAAAGAAAAAGCAAAGATTATTTTGGAAATTAAATAAGTGGTGAGGCAAATCAAGAATGTTAATGCTATTTGAATTTGTGGTTAGATCACAGACTTTCTTCAGGAGTCAAAATGTCTTTACCCTTGTTTGAAAGAGATTTTTTCTGATTTCATCAGAGGACTTCTACAGCTCAGAAATATAGCCACATGAACACAATGGGGGAAAAAATTAAATTTTTTCTTAATTAAAAAATGTTGAGAAGTTGAGAAATTGCTCTAATATGACTGAGTATTTATCCATTACTAGAACAAATTTAGAGGTATGTTCAGAGCACAACCAGGCCAAATAATTGGAAAGGCCCAAGCAACAGCAACAGTTGTCACTAAAATATAGGAAAAATACCCACGCAAAGAGTATACTATTCCTTCTCAGAAATCTATAAAATTGAAGAACTCATAAGCAATTTTTACAGAAAACAAAACTTGTAACTGTAGTTTATGTAATGCTAATTTATGCATGAGTTTCATAAAAGCAATGATTTATATATATATATATATATATATATATATATATATCTAAAACATATTTTGGATTTGAACAATTTGTAATTGCAGGCCATTTGGGCCATTTCATTTCCTGCCTGCCAGTTAATAATCTGAGACTAACAGAAGTTAGTTAGTGCTGAACAGTTGCAGTGTGCAAGTTCCTTGAAGAATTCGCACTGAATATAAACAGGAAGAGCCACAGTTTTGCAGGAAATTCAGGGCCGATCAGATTGCAAGCCTCATTCTGGAGACAGGCTGGTTTTGGATCAAAATTCCAAAAAAAAAAAAAAAAAAATTCTCTGAAATAAACTCCAACCCTTCCAAACTCACTTTTATTAACATTTTAATAGTCTAGTTGTTTGTCTAATTTTTTAAGTAATAAAAAGACCATTATTTTCTGTCAGTGATTTATGACTCTGGCAAGAATTTCAATCTTAAGCATCCCAGGTCTGCTATTTATATAAAATGATACTATTTGTTTTACTTTTATTTTTTATTTTAGACCAAGGCAATAGATCTTGGTTTTAAGGAAAACTTGGTTTAGTAAAATGATAAAATAAATAATAAACATCTGTAATAAAGAAAGACCAAAACAAAAACAAGTTGATCAGTGTCCAAGACCCCAAAGCTCAAGTTTGTTTCACTTGTTTTTTCTCAGAGACAATATGAAAAAGGGAATCATCTGATCCTATTTTACTTTCTTCATTTAGCACAAGGCCTGGGATACAAAGATCCAAGTTCATGTTTTGGTTTACCCCTTCTTGAGTGTTTTGACCAAGTTACTTCTCTGGGGAGAAGCCAGAAAAGTTATCAACCTCGTAGTTCTATGAAGAGAAACTACTGTGGGAATGACTATAATTTTTTTAGAAACTTGAAAGCACATTCTGATAGATTTTATTATTGTTGTTGTTACTCTTTTCATCCTGGCTAACGTCTTAGAGTAAAACCAGTACTGAGGATCTCTCATAACAAGAAGAATTTTCCAAAAAGAGAATGTTGGATGCTATCATCTGTGAGTTGAGAAGCTTTACATGGTTCCCTGGCAAAATTTAGAAAGGGATCTTCATGTGGTTTGGTTTAGGACAGAAAATATATATTAAAATAATCACAAAGAGCTTTCTTTCACAAATTAACCTTCAGTGAGACAGAAAAATAGTACTATGTTTTCTCAACTCGCAGATAAAGGGACTGTCATAGATGTTGAATCATTCATTTTACAGTTTTTTAACACGGCTTTTTTGGAACATCTTATGGGTAAAATGCACAGAATGCTAGCTCCATTATTAGCTTTTATGTATGTTGAGATATTAAACCGTACAATGATGACAATAGTGATGGTAGTGAAAGGAAGAGGGCCATGCCACCACACTGTAGCTCTGTGATGGCTCAGGTCCCACATGAAATGTTCTGTCATTGAAGATGATCATATTGGCTAAATTTAAGCTGATAGAATGGTGAGAGATTCAGTAAGATGATCCTAGCTTCAAATGTCAAAATCATTAAAATCAAGAGATTGGAGAAAGATTAAAAATACAACCAATTAAGTCTAATAAAGCTAAGTGTGAAGTTTCTTGTTAATATTTAAAAACTCCAAATCATATTTGTGCTGCATAAGCAATCGCTATGTCAATAATCAATCAATATGTCAATCAATATTTCTCTTCTTTTCTTTTTTTTTTTTCTTTTTTTTTGAGATGGAGTCTTGCCTGTCACCCAGGCTGAAGCGCAGTGGTGCGATCTCTGCTTACTGCTGCAGCCTCTGCTTCCCAAGTAACTGGGAGTTCAAAGAATTCTCCTGCCTCAGCCTCTCGAGTAGCTGGGATTACAGGTGTACACCACCATTCCCAGTTAATTTTTGTAATTTTACTAGAAATAAAGTTTCACCACGTTTGCCAAGCTGGTCTCGAACTTCTGACCTCAACTGATCACCTGCCCCGGCCTCCCAAAGTGCTGGGATTACAGGTATGAGCCACTGTACCTGGCCATCAATCAATATTTCTTAAATTAATACATAAATAAATGTATGAGTTGGCAGAAGGATAGATGAATTTCACATTCTGTGTGAAGAAGAGTTTACTTGACAGTAATTTATACTTACAAATAAAAATGTAGGAGTCATGAAATCAAAGCTGGGGTTCCCTCACAAGCCATCTGAGTGTCTCTACAAGAGAGCTGAGAGACCTGAGGTAAAGTGCCCATGGCCTCCTAGCCAGGAAAGAACACATCTGAGCTCAAAGAGTAGCTGTTTGCCTGCATACTTGGCTGATAAAAAGAGCAGAGGCAAAGAGGAAAGGAGGAATCAGGGAGTTTTGGAAGATTAAATTGTAGAATTAGTCACGACTGGCTACTGATGGCCATGTTCCCTTCCATGCATATCACTTGCGTGATTCTCCACATATATCACCTTATCTCTAACTCCAAAGATAAATAACCTGAATAAGTCATCTGGACAGCAGTTAAAAGCTAAGGAGATGAACATCTTTTTTTTTATGGATGTTTGGATGTTAAGATGTTTGTAAAGCACGCAAACATCTTTTAAGCTCTGTATTCTGCACCCTTGAGAAGAGGTTTATATTGCAGTGGTTCTGAAACTGTGGTAGCCACATCAGCAGCATCAGCAGCTCCTGGGTGCTGGTGAGTAACACAAGTTTTCTGGCCCCTTTCCAGACCTAGTGAGTCAGAACCTCAGAACTGGGCCCAGCAGACTGCCTTGAGTCAAGACTTCCAGCTAATCTGATGCACACTCAAGTCAGAGAACCACTGTTGTATTATTGGTGCAAACATCCCAACAGAGAAAGGTAGACAAACAATTTATGAAGATGTGGAAGAATAAGAGGTGTCAAGATATCTGTAAAGGAAAATAGAATCTTATTTAGATGGTTAAAACCCAGCAAAAATGTATGGTTTAATTGACATCCAGGAAGGCTGGGTCACTTGTCGAGATTCACATAGCCTCCTAGGAGGTTAAATGATTATGAATTTAAAAACACATTTAGAATGACTACTGAGAATAAAAATAAAAAAGGACAACAAAAAATATTAAATAGGAAGGAATTCCAAATGCTAGGAATTGCTAAAAGAAGCTAGAGAGGAATTTATCTGTCAAAGCAATGCAGTTTCTTTTTTCCACCCTGCACTACTAAATCATGCTTTTAATTCAATAATGGCATGTAAGAATAAGCTCATTAAATGAGCTAAGCTTTCGTGACCCTGAAAACTAATTTTTTGCTCGTTGATTCTGTTGAGAGCACAGCTGAAACCCATCTTCTCCCATCTCTGTTGATGTTTTTATCAGGCAAGAGGTCACTATGGTAATTATAGAAGAGAACAATATAAACAAGTATATATTTATTATATTTCAGATTTTATCTTCTGTGGCTTTTATCTCCATAGGATGCAACTGTCTTTCACACAGATAAGACTGGCCCTCCTCCATGTTCACTCTGTCAAATGCTTTACCACTTCATGTTTGGATGATAATGTCTATGTCCATATGAATGAACGATTCAGACATGCATAGATTCGAAACTCTCAGCAATTATGAACAAATAAATTCTGTAAGTAAGAAATTGAAATTTTTTTTAAAACTTAACATTCGTTTCGCTTATTTAGAAAATATGATTGTAAGCATTTACATGCTTTTTAAACATTAAAAATTATGATGAGACACACCAATGTGTGATAAGCCTGTTTGTCAGGTGGCCAAATAAACTCAGGAATGGAGGAAATGTGATTGATATAAATTTATAGTAAGCACTTAGTGACTCAGGTGGTAGGTTGATAAAAACTCAGAAAAGGCCTGGAACTCAGACTAACAAGGCTGGATTGTATTAGTTTAAATATCTTTAAAGATAATGCATTGGCCAAAGAGTCAGGGAATTGCCATGAACACAGAAAAAAGACAGTAGTTGTGGCAGAGGCAGATAAGACAGTTGGCCCATGGACAGCCATTGCTACTTTGCAAAAGCCACAGCTGTACTGCCCACACCACGCTTTTTATGTTACCTGCTCTCATTGTTTTCTGATTCTGTATTTCATAAAGCCTTGCTTTTGCTAGTTTTCCAAATACGAGAAAGAATGCCTGGTCAAACCACTGTGTATTACAACCTGCAGAAGAACTTTTATTTGTCATTGTGAATTAGTAACACTGACCATTCTATTTAGTTCATTTATTCATCCAAGTATTTCCTTAGAAAGGAGCTTCCTGGGTTTCTGAGATAGTGAGCTCCCTGGTAGGGGAGAAAGATGGCATGCTGGTGTTACTGTGACTTACTTTGGAAAGTGATCCCATGGGACACAGCCCAGGGGAATGATCTGCCTGTCAAGGAAGAGGCAGTGGCACCAACTGCACTTTGGAGAAAATGACACTGTTGAACTGGTTCTTTTTATTTATTTTCATTTTTATTTTTTTGAGACAGAGTCTCGCTCTGTTCCAGGCTGGAGTCCAGTGGTGCAATCTCGGCTCACTACAACCTCTGCCTCCAGAGTTCAAGCGATTCTCCTGCCTCAGCCTCCCGAGTAGCTGGGACTACAGGCATGTGCCACCATGCTTAGCTAATTTTTGTATTTTTAGTAGAGACGGAGTTTCACCATGTTGGCCAGGATGGTCTCGATTTCTTGACCTGGTGATCCACCCGCCTTGGCCTCCCAAAGTGCCAGGAGTGAGCCACTATACCTGGCCAAGCTCGTTCTTAAATGACATGTACAGTTTGGTCAGATTTGTGTTTTTGTTTTATTTTGCCTTAAGGGGGTAATAGGAAAGGACTTGGATGCAGAGAAGGGGACAGAAAAGCGACCCCCTAGGTAGAGTGCCCCATTGGGGGTGGTGTTGGGAGAGGTGATGTTTCCACTAGGAGGCTTTGAGTTGTGATGTGCCAACTTCCAGCTCCAGTGCCCAGGGCAGGGGAGAGAAGTTAGGCTGCAGGGAACACTGGGCTCTATTCCACAGGCAGAGGTCATGAAGGAGGAATTGAAGAGCCAACAGAGCACCTCACTTGCTGGTGGCAGGTGGAATACAGATTGAGAGGTGGAATACAGATTGACAGGTGGAATACAGATTGACAGGGGGAATACAGATTGACAGGGGGAATATGGATTGGCTGAAACAACCAAGAGAAATATTGTGTGATCTGCAAATGCAATTTTTAAATTATTTAATAGTCACAAGAAACAAGTGGAATAAATGTAATAATGTATTTTATTTAACACAATACATCCAAACTTTTGTCATTTAAAATGTCATCACTATACAAATTTATTAACGATAGTTTATACTTACTCTTTTTGTACTGTCTTTGAAACCTTGCATGCATTTTGTACATAAAGCATATTTTGATTTAGATTCTAAACTCTCATCAGAATTATTGGATCTGTATTTAGATTTCATCAAATTTAAAGTTGAAGGGTACATTCACATGCTGGAGTTTTTCAGAGATTCTTAAGGGGTTTTCTTTTTTCTCTCTCTCTCTCTCTTGTTTTTTTTTTTTTTTTCTTCTTCTTTGAGATGAGGTCTGGCTCTGTTGCCTATGGTAGAGTGTGGTATTGTGATTTTGGCTCACTGCAACTGCCACCTCCTGGGCTCAAGTGATCCTTCCACCTCGGCCTCCCAAGTAGCTGTGATCACAGGCACACACCACCATGCCCCCACCTCACCGCCCAGCTAATTTTTTGTGGTTTTGGTAGATACAGGGTTTCGCCAGGTTGCCCAGGCTGGTCTCAAATTCCTGAGCTCAAGCAATCCAACTGCCTTGGCCTCCCAAACTACTGGGATTATAGGTGTGAGCCACCACTACTCAACCAGAGATTCTTAAAAGTTTTCTAACAATTGAATCCAGTATCTGTATTTTCTTGATTTAATGAAATTAAATACTACTGTAACTTTAGATAACTGGTTACGCCAGTCACACGTCAAGTGCTCAGCAGCAGCATGCAGCCATTGGCTAGTGTATTGGACAAGGCAGACATAGAACAAGGAGACTTGGAGGAAAGGATCCATTTGGAAGATTTATATGGGATGCTTCTTGAATGCAGTGACTAAAACTTAGTCATGATTTCGTCCTTTTTAAATGACAAACACAGATGCCTAGCATAACCATTGAAACGACTTTTAAAATTCAGTAATCTCCAGGATAGTATTTGTTCACATTAAGACTTAAATGACTTTATCTAAATAAAGTTATAAAAAGAAGGATGAAAAATAACATGAGAAATGTAAGCAAGTAATGAAAAAAAGAATGAGAATTAAAAATAAAGCGCCTCAATTCTTCTGTTGACCATGTTAGGTAGACAGGCAACTTAATGGGAGCATTAAGTTGACGGTCAGAAACCAGCTTCTTCATAATTGATAAAGCCATCTTGTGGAAAGAGATAATGTGAAAATTGTGGACCTCAAAAAAGCATTCTAGGACATGTATCTTTTCACATATCTGATTTTGGAAGGTCAAAGTGTGAACTCTACCTACCAGAGTGCCTGGCTTTTAGAGTGCACTAAATATGTTACTTTCATTTCCTCTTGTTAAGAGAGAGAAGATAAACATCTGCTTACATCAATGTGTTTATGCAGGGAAATTCTACAGTGCCATGTTTATGATCAAGTCTTATAATAATCACATATAGAATAATATTATTGGTTCAATCTGCTTGACGAATGAATAGTTTAAAACTAATTTTGTGACCATTTACTAATAGCATAATTATTTAAAAATGAAATAAGCTACCAGTCATTATCTTCATATTTGTTTTCCTTGAAGTCTTTAAATGGTTATGATCTTCAGTAAGTTAGAAAAGATGATTTGTTCTAAAGCTTTCCTTTGGTTTTGGATTTTGGAAGGTCACATAATTCAGTGTCACACTAAATCAAATTGACATAATATTAAAAACACATTTCCTAAGTGGATTTTTAGCTAAAATTTTACTTGGATGAAGATTATCAATATTACCTTGAACTTCTCAGAGCCAGGAAAAGAGGCAAAATAGAGTGTTTTATTTCTCCCTTTATACTTGTAGGACTATTGCCCAGTCCACCTCCAAAAGTCAAGCCTTTCTTGGTGGAGTCTTATTTACTGTGTCAAAAGGCATAAATATTGCATCTCACCCTGAATTTGAGGGAGTTGACATCTCTTGACCAAAACCAGCCCTTACTCAGAATATGACTAACATGTAATGGGCACATTCTGTGCTTACTGCATATCTTAACTCACTTAACTTTCATCAATATCTTCAGAGGCAGGTACTATCATTCTACCCAACTCACAGATGAGTGAAGCAAGGCACAGAATGTGAAGTTAATGCTTGGCCTGGAAGGCTGCCTTAAGGACTTTGGTACATATTCTGGGGGAAATAAGAAGCTACTATAGGGTTCTGAGTCTGAGATAACACAACGTGATTTAAGTGTCAATGCTCACTCCAGATGCTTTGTTGAGTCTGGACTGTGGTGAGCTGAAGATAAAGGTAGGTAGACTGGCCAGGAGGTAATCCAGGACTGAGATGATGATCACTCTGATCAGTGTGTAGGTGGTAGGGCTAACGACAAGGGATTGGCTTCTGAATATCTCCTGAAGGTGGAGCCAAAATGATTTTCTGAAAGATTGGGTGTGGAATATGAAAAACAAGACAAAAGTGTGGCTGACTCCCAGAACTTACCCATGCTCCTGGAAACAGAGGGTTTCCAGAACCTAAATGAGAGTAGATTGTGATCGCTGCAAGTGTGGGTGGGTTCTGAAGGGGCATGTTGAATGGAAAGCACAAATTGTGTGTCCAGTAAGAGATGTTAAATGACTGACTGGACATATGAGTGGATTTCAAGAGAGGGCTGAACCGAAGATAAAGTCTTGGAATCTATTCCATAGGAAAAATATTTCTAGTCAAGAGACCAGGAGAGATTGTCAAATGAGCGTTAGAGATAGAGACAAGAAGAGCGTAAGTCAAACCCAATGACTTATTGCTCCAATGAGCAGGTTTTCCTGTGACAAGGAAGTGATGAGGTCTACCAGCTGCTTCAGACACGGAGATTATGACACAAAGGAATTGTAACTCAGATGCATGCATGTTCTTCCACACCTTCTCCCCCAATCCCATTCCCAGAAGCTACCTTGATGTTGGTGACCTGAGCTCAGCGATGTGAGGAAGTGAAACTGGACAGGCTGACTCCAGAGCAGGTTCCAGTCTAAGTGTAGTTAAGTTTAATAGAATGAAAAGCAAAAGGTGTTGTTCTTTGTTTTCCCAAAATGACATTGATACAACCCTGCCTACTTTATCTCCAGTGAAATTTGCCTATTCCCCTAGTGGCCAATTAAGTCTTATTGCGACTTTTCAACAACTTAGTTAGGCATCAAGGGAGGATACATTTTAGGGAAAAGACCCTAATCACTTGGGTCATACGGTTCATAGCTCACATTAGCTAAGAGCCTGAGTGTCACAGCACTAAGGAAAAGATGCATTGAACAGACCGGGCCTCCAGAGATGTCTGAGATGGGATTCAGGAACTAGGAGATCAGATTTTCCTGATGAGAAGAGGTATACCACAGTTCTAAGTTTGCTATTGTCATACACTTAATTCAAATTCACAAGAATGTGTGTTTGAAAAAAAAAAAAACTATAATGAGCTGATTTGCCATTGTTCAGAGGAGAAAAGCTTGGACTTTGTCAGACTAGATTCCATGAAGACCCAAATTCCAGAGATGCTGGTACACTGTGTGCTCATCTATCCTAAGACTCAGATTTGTTACCTCTGAAATGATAGCCTGTTCACCTTAGGGAATCTCCACTGTTCTGATTCAGAAAAGAAAGGGACAGTGCAATAAGATCTTATATTTTAATTACCTATTGAACTAAGACTGCATTTAAACTTGCCACTGTGACACTTAAGTGCACACTGTAAAAGAGTGACCTCCTTAACCTGAAAGACAACAATTCTGTATTTGATGGATTAGGACAGGTACAGATGCATACATGTGGCCAGCAGAGAACATCTGGCCTGGGGGGAATCCTAAATTTTAAGGACCAGAAACACGGGGGCTTTAAGGTATAACAGTGAGACCTTAGAGGGAACTTCAACAGTGTGGGAAGAGCCTGGAAAATACACTTATCCTTACAATATTGTATGCCACAGAATTTTTCCTCTTCCTAAGACATAGACAAGGCACAAAGTAACTCTTGAAGTGTCCTAAAAAGAAACTCTAAAAGCCCAAGTGATTATTTCGCATGGTTATCATGGGTTCTTTCTTGTTTGCTATCTTAAAGAATAACTTCATATCAATTGCATCACTTCCGAAGAACTATTTAATATATGATTGGATTAATACACTTTTCTTTCTCTGCTTAGAATTTGATTTAAGTGGATTTAGATTTTGCTATTTTCATTTAAAAGATTGAACACCTGGTACTCTGAAACATGTTGACTCTCAGTCCAAAAGCTATTCGTTACAACATTTTATTTGCTTGTTTTTCTGGGAAGTATCCATGATGCCCAAACCTTAAGGTGTGAATAGAATATTTCCCAAGGTGAAGAACTAGGTACTGACTGGTAAAATGATGTTGGTATGGCCTGAAGTTTGCCTTTAATCAAGTCCATTGAATGACACGTGAGAATTGTTTCGCAATTCCTTAGCATCAGAAAAAGTATTTTTTGCCAAACAGATTTGAAAAGCCAGAGCCATGGAGAAGGGCAAGCACTTTAATCTAGTGCCAACTTGGCCCCTTAGAGAAGAGTGATGGGAAGAGAGATGACAGACCTACTGTGTATCATTAAATCGAAAGCCCAAGGGGAGATTCATTCTTTCCAACCTAGTGGACTCCTCTGAAAGCAAAACTTCAGTCCAGCCTGGACTATTTTTGACCTGCATAAAGGACCAAAAATACATGCTTGCTCTCTCACAATCTCATTTTTGTAAAAACCAGATCACTTATCTGTGGAACACTATTTCTAAAGGGGTCAACTAAGAATATTACGAGGTGATTCCTGTACTTGGAAGTTTAATAAGCAAGGTTAGCCCATCCAGCAGTGAGGTACTCAAGTTATGCATTGAGATTTTTTTAGTATACTTTTAAAAACTTCAAATATGCCTACAAAAAATATTACTGGTGACACCCACATATTCTTTGTGTGCATGTGGGTTTTTTCTTGTTTTTTTTTTGCATTCTTTTTTTTCTCCTCACCCAAACTTATACCATCTTTATGATCATTTATTGGGATATAACAAATAATTCATACAGTGATTCTCCTAAATCGAGCTCTTTCCCTTGAACTGGTTAGAGTTTTGGGAGCTCTTCCATGTTCCGTATCACTCACCTTCTGTCCACCTCTCCAGCCCTCTGAGCTCTCTGCTCCCGACCCCCATCTCACACACCTCCATGCATGGTGCTGCTCATCCATCTAGAATGTGCTGAAAGCCTGCTCCATGTGAGAAATTGCATTAGGCACTCAGGAGACTCAAGGGACAACCCTCCCTGCCTGCACTTGCTGAGATTGTATGGATCAAGGAGGCAAACAATGGCCAATAAATACAACTCATCATATTATTTACTATCTAGGTCAGAGGTATGTGCTGTGCAGATAAAATAAAGAAGGGTTATTTGTTCTGAGCCATATCTGGGCCAGAAGTGGAGGCCAGGGGAGCCCTCACTGTGAAGCAAAGATTTGAGGGAGGTAACCAGGGGTGGATCTGGTGAAAAGGATACACATCGTGGGACAGCACAGCAAAGCTCTCACCCAGAGGGTCCGGACTGTCCAGGAGCAGCAGGGAGGCCAGTGTTGTTGGAGTCCATGGACTGGAGGCGCCTCTGTAGGGAAGGGGTAAGGAAGGTAAGAGCAGCCAGAAGAGAAATACTGAGAATGGAAGGTTGAATGGAGCAACACAGAGATCTTCCCGTAGTCTGTAAAGAACGGCTTCTGCAGAGTTGTGGGGACAAGAGTGTGAGAGTAGTGGCTCAACAGCAAATTGGGGAGGAGACAGAAATAGTGAGCAGAGACGCCTCAGAGGCAATTATGCTGAGAAATGGAGCTAAGAAATGGGTCCTTGGTGAAGGCAGTGGGGGCATGTTAGTTCTTCATAGAAAATTGTGGGATTTCAGTGGGATGCCATTAATTAAAGCCAGCACAGAGGAGTAAACTTGTCCCAATTTAATGATAAAGGGTTTAAAAAGCATGCAATCTGTTGTGGTTGAAACAATAGAGATGTGAAGATCCAGTTGCCTTTAAATTTTAAAACTTACTTGCCTATAATTTTAAAAGGCTTGTCATTTGAAGGAGGGTTTAGGCTTTTTATGCTGGTAAATCTAGGGAAATAGTATAGTGAGAAACAGAGTCTGGCTCCGTTCAGTGGAGACTCTTTGATAAACAATACCTCATGCTCTAGGAAGGACTCCCTGACTCTATCACCATTTGCACCCTTGAAGGCAGTTGTAAATGGAGTATCTGCACAGTGTCAAGGGATAAAGCAGTGATTCTGCAGGTGTCCTCCAACTTTGGGTTTCTAAAGAGGAAGTGATGCTTTGAAGAGTGTGTTGTCTGTGTAAATCTCTTCTATTCCCCACGGTGAAGGGTCAGAGATGGTCACTTTCTCCCAGTGGGTCAGAAGTAAGACTGCACAGGTTCCATTCGGCCTCTACCTCCTGCTGTACAACCTTAATCAAATGCTTATCCTCTCCAAGACCTCAACAGATGTGCATTGCTAAAATGCCTACAAAAATGGTAAATCAAATAAAGTAACTTACAGAAAATTAGCTCCCAGGCCATATATATTTCCAAAAGACAGAATGGAGAATTCTATGCATAGTCTTTCATAATCAAGGACGTGGCTTAGAATAAATCCCTAATCAAGAACAAGGAGATCAACTATTTTGAACAAGGACAAGTATCATGCAAATATCAGACAGAATTAGAAAAACAGGAGTGTGAAACTGCTCTGCCCCTTCCTGTCTGTGCAGCCATTGCCATATGGATACAGATGAAAATGTTCAGGTTATACTATGGCATGCGCTGTTCTCAGAATATGGACTATAACAATAATGCTTCAGGATCACAGACAGAGCCAGCACCTGACTCTGCCAAGCACATGTCAGGGAAGGCTTTGGAAAGGACAGGACAGTGGAAAGATGAGTGAGAGTTCCTTAGTAAAGGGAAGAGGGTGTTTTCATCCAGAAAGAAATCCATGGGCAGTGTACAAAGACCACCTTGGGCTTTTGGCATGGCTCAACCTCAGGATTTGTTTTTGGGAAGAGATGACACATTTGACTGGAAAAACGAAATTAAGACCAGGTCTTGAAGAGCTAAGCTATTTGGACTTTCTCCTGAAGTCATCAAAGAATAATCCCATCTTCAGGTCACACTGATGATCCAGATGGCATGACTCAGACACACTTAGTCAGCACCTCGCCCTGAAGACACTGGACCACACTGTACCATCACCTCTCACCTGCATTTCTATAATTTGCCTCTACCTGGTGGCCCTGCTTTTCCCTGGCTGTGCTCCATTCTCAACACAACAGCGAAAGTGGTCCAATCACACACTAAACAGAACTCCTCCCAATCCTGCCACGCATCCACCTCACTCAGAGAAAAACATTCTAGTCCCTACAATAGCTAACATTGGAGGAATGTTTCTGAGCTCAGAAATCAGCACTTCTCTTCTCTAGAAGCTCTCATGGCTCCCTATGGCTCACTCAATAAGGAGAAGCTTCTTACAGCCCTTTAGACTCTCTATCTACCTTTCCAAACTTACTCTCTATTTACTTCTTTTTGTATATTTTTGCTCCAATCAAACAGGCCTGCTTCATGGCTTCAGCACGATCCCTTTCCTTTCTTTTGCTCATGTCATTGCTTCAGTAACTGCTTCTCTCCTCAAACTACCATACACCCACACTAATGCCAAAGTCACCCTGGAAGGCTCCACTTCTTTAATAAATCTGCTTTGCTTTTCTATCAACTGGCCCAGACCAGGTCTCTTCAGATGTTCTAAACTGAGGACAAGGATCTTCTAAAACTCCCAGCTCTGAACATTTCTTATAATCTAAACTTTCTTCTCTATGCATTTCTCATGAATCTCCTCGTGCCGCAGTAAGGATGCCATAAGCCAGCTGTGGATGGGACTTGTGCACATACTTGTGGCAATGTGGTAAAACCACCACAGTGATTAATACATGCTTCTGGGGAGACATTTTGAGGCAATGCAAATATTCTTCTCCTCCTTAAAATGTCACCCAATAATGTTGACATTGTTTGGTGGATCTTGCCTGCAGAAAATGTTACTATGGTTTGCTAATGGCAATTTTGTATTTCCCTCACTTCTTCATTTATTCTTTGGAATTCTCCTGTAAGGACGATTTGCCTACCTTATTTATGTATTTAATCAGTTATTTTTATTAGTAGAAATTTATGAATATTTAATTTTTTCAGTTAGAATCTAATACATTCATAATTTTTCTTGTACTTATTAAAATATTTTCAACTTTTGCCATTGGGAATTCCTTCAGGATATTTATGTGAGGTTTTTTGTTTTTTGTTTTTTTTGACATGTTCTCATTCTCTCTCTCCCTTGTTTCTTTCTTCCTTCCCTTTCTGTTATCTTTTCTCTTCCTCCTTTTTTCCTTCCTTCCTTCCTTCCTTCTTCCTTTCTTTCTTCCTTTCTTTCTTCTTTTCTTTCCTTCCTTTCTTTCCTTCCTTTCTTTCTTTCTCTCTCTCTCTCTCTCTCTTTCACTTCTTTGCTATCCCTGTAAGATGCTTCAGGCTCTTCTTGTATTTTCTATACCTCAAATCCCGACTAAGTTATTTAGGAAACCCTGTTTTTTAGTATAGGTAAATGGCACCTAAAAAGATAGGGGTACTAGCTATTTTAATTGCTTCTGAATTATTAGTGCTTCTAGGATCCTCAGCAGACAAAGAAATATATGTGTATGTATAATAACCTATGAATATCCACATACCTATATTTCTATAACAATCATCCCGTGTTTGTAGATAGATGATAGATAGATAGATAGATAGATAGATAGATAGATAGATAGATAGATAGATATCTCTGACTCTAATCTAGGATCAAACTCATAAATGTACTGTAATTTCAATACAGCATCACCTGATGTCTATTTTATCAATATCATGGTTTCATCTTGCTTAGAAGAATGTAGGCCAGATTTAGAAAGGTTTTTAAGTAACCCTGATCCTCAATTTTTATTTTTTGAGATGGAGTTTCACTCTTGTTACCCAGGCTGGAGTGCAATGCCACAATCTCGGCTCACCACAACCTCCGCCTCCTGGGTTCAAGCAATTCTCCTGCCTCAGCCTCCCGAGTAGCTGGGACTACAGGCATGCACCACCACGCCCAGCTAATTTTTGTATTTTTAGTAGAGACGAGGTTTCACCATGTTGATCAGTATGGTCTCGATCTCTTGACCTCGTGATCTACCCACCTCGGCCTCCCAAAGTACTGGGTCTTCTCTTTAATAATGGCTTTTTTTGTATGTTGTTACATTATATCTGCCAAAATAGAGATAGAGGAGATTTTGTTAAGTTAATGGGTACCCCTAAAATCATATCAGCTTAACACAATAAAAGTTTTATTTCTGGCTCAGACAAAGCCTTTTGTATTGCCAGAGGGCATGCTAGTGGAGTGTCCTTTTTTTAAAAAAAATTATAATTTAAGTTCTGGGATACTTGTGTGGAGCTTGCAAGTTTGTTACATAGGTATACACATGCCATGGTGGTTTGCTGCACCCATCAACCCATCATCAACATTAGGTATTTCTCCTAATATTATCCCTCCCCTAACCCCCACCCGCCAACAGGCTCCGGTATGTGATGTTCCCCTCCCTGTGTCCATGTGTCCTCATTGTTCAACTCTCACTTTTAAGTGAGAACATGTAGTGTTTGGTTTTCTGTTCCTGTGTCAGTTTGCTGAGAATGATGGTTTCCAGCTTCATCTGTGTCCCTGCAAAGGACATGAGCTCATCCTTTTTATGGCTGCATAGTATTCCATGGTGTATATATGCCACATTTTCTTTACCCAGTCTATCATTGATAGGCATTTGGGTTGGTCCCAAGTCTTTGCTATTGTGAATAGTGCTGCAATAAATATACGGGTGCATGTGTCTTTATAGTAGAATTATTTATAATCCTTCAGGCATATACCTGGTAATGGGATTGCTATGTCAAATGGTATTTCTGGTTCTAGATCCTTGAGAAATCACCATACTGTCTTCCACAATGATTGAACAAATTTACACTCCCACCAACAATAAAAAAGCTTTCCTCTTTCTCCACATCCACTCCAACATCTGTTGTTTCCTGACTTTTTAATGATCGTCATTCTAACTGGCGTGAGGTGGTATGATCTTTGACAAAACTGACAAAAACAAGCAATGGGGAGATGATTCCCTATTTAATAAATGGTGTTGGGGAAACTGGCTAGCCATATGCAGAAAAACTGAAACTGGACCCCTTCCTTACAACTTATACAAAAATTAAGTTATGATGGATTAAAAACTTAAACATATAACCTAAAACCATAAAAACACTAGAAGCAAACCTAGGCAATACCATTCAGGACATAGGCATTGGCAAAGACTTCATGACGAAAACACCAAAAGCAATGGCAACAGAAGCTAAAATTGACAAATGGGATCTAATTAACTAAAGAGCTTCTGCTCAGCAAAAGAAACTAACATCAGAGTGAACAGGCAACCTACAGAATGGGAGAAAATGTTTGCAATCTATCCATCTGACAAAGAGCTAATATCCAGAATCCACAAAGAACTTAAACACATTTAGAAGAAAAAAACAAGCAACCCCATCAAAAAGTAGAGTTTTCTTTCTTAAGAGTCTCAGCATCATTTCTCCTTGATATGATGTGTGTAAATCATGACATAGAAAGAGAGAAGTGAAGAATCCAACACCAGCAATTAAATGCTTTAAAGTGAAAAAGACACTGGGTCCAGTTGCTCACACTTTTATTGTCAAAGAGTATCTCATGACCATAATTAACTTCACACAGGAGCTGAGGAAATGTAGTTTTTCTGCGTATCCACAAAGAGCAGAGTAAATATTGAGGAACAATAGAAACATTTGCCCAAAAGACTGAGTGTAGTGTTTTTTAAAATTATTCTTAATATAAATACATATCTTTGAACTTTAGCTTGTTTTTCTATTATTTCCCTTAAGTGGTTTTACGTAATACTGTCATGTTCATATAAGTTTGAGAAAATTATCATTTTCTTATATAGCCTACATTTGTTGAAACAAAAAGATGAAAGATTTGCTCCTCTAGTGATATTTCCCTGAAGTGGAAGGATATATATGTATGAAGAAGGGTGGCAGCAAGTGAAAAGCACAATAATAGAATTACAATCCAAACTGAAGTTTTCTGCTTCTGAGTGGGATGGAGGATCCACTCAGCCCAACTTCTCACTGAGAACAACCTGAAAGCTGGACAAATTCCCAAATATATGACCTGTCCACATATAGGTATCAATATAGATGTAGCAACAAAAACTAAAAGAAGAAAAAATTCCAGATGGGAGGCATGGTTCTAAGAGAGTCCCAGGATCCCTGGAAACCCTCGTAGCATCTGGCAGTTTTGAGAAGGAGCCAGAGCTGCAAGACTGGGCTTGAGTGGAGCAAAGGGCAGCTACGCAGGGCAGAGAGGTTAGACAAGTGATGGGGGCTCAACACAAGGCAGCTTCTCCCTTCAGATATTTGCTAAACTCTGAAGCTGTGTAGGCTGATGGCCAAAGAGCTAAACCACAAAATCTGAAAAGCAGCAGGGAATGTCCTGCCACCTCCCAGTGTTTGGATGCTCAGAAGACAAGGACCCAAGAGAAGAAGAGATACTGGACACGCTGGTGAGAACTGCAAGCCTGGAGGGAGTGAGGAAGTGAAGCAATGTGAACATCTGCCACCACTTTCTCTTTGGGACCACTGGCCAATCTGGGCAAAGCTGAAGGCTAAGTAGCTTTTCATTTTTTTTTTAAACTCTGGCTGGCATTGTGCCAAAAATTACTGTCCATGAAAATAGATGGGATTATCTGAAAACCAAAAGAAAAATTAAGGCAGACCTGCAGGTGATTATAATTGCAGGTAGCAGTAGACTTTAAAATAAATACTATGACTATTTTTAAGAAAATAGGAAAATAAGCACAAAATAGGTGAAAAGCTATGAAAATTTTATTGAAATTTTGATTATATGAAGTAGGACGAAATTCATATTTAACAACTGAAGAGTAACATCTGAAATTAAGAACTCTGTACATGTTGAATAAAAGACTGCAGAAAAACACAGAATTGATATAGAAATCAGATTCATAGAAACTGCACAAATAGAAATACAGAGGGAGGAAAAAGAATTTTAAAGCATCACAAAACATATTAGAGGTGATATGTAGTACATCATCAAAGGGCATAGTATTCTGGTCCCAGAGTAATACAGGGAAAATTGGTTAAAAGTAATGTTTTTTATAATGACTAAGAATTTCCCTGAAACTGACGAATAATGTCAAACTATACATTTGAGAAGCTCAGCTAGCTTGAGCAGGATTTTTAAACAAAGAAAAGAAAAAGAAACACACACACACACACACACACACACACACACCCAGAACCCAGACACACAAAATCCAACTATTGCAAATCAAAGCAAGGAAAAGAATGATAAAGAAGCCAGAGAAAAAAAGGGTGCATTGTTTATAAATTTATAAGTAAAATATGCACAGCTGACTTCTCAGAACAATGGAAGTGGCTAATATGTGAGAAAATACAAAATAAAACTTACTACACAGGAATTAGAAGTAGCATTTTATAGGTTTAAAATGATAATAACTACAACTTACGGTGGTTAACATAAAGCCAGAGTTGACAATAAGTAATATATACATAATTCCAAAGTCGTGAGAGTATTAGAAAATAGTAACAGTAATAATTTGGTTCATAGTTTATATTTTGTAATATCCAGGATGACAACAAAAGTATACTCAAAGATAAAAGATAAAACACAAGTATAACAGTAAATCAATTAAATGCAGAAGGTCTGTGTACAATTTCAAACTAAAATCACAGCAGGGGCCGGGCGTGGTGGCTCACACCTGTAATCCAAGCACTTTGGAGGCCAAGGCAGGCGGATCACCTGAGGTCGGGAGTTCAAGACCACCCTGACCAACATGGTGAAAACCCGTCTTTAAAAAATAAAAATAAAAATAAATAAAAATAAATGAAAAATAAAAAAATCACAGCAGGGTTTTTAGTATAAATTAGCATGCTGATTCTAAAAATGTATATGGAAATGTAAAGGCAAAATATATTCAAGGAAATGTTGAAGTAGAACAAACGTGCAGGACTTGTAGTTCCAGATAATAATGCTCATTAAAATTAGGTAGTAATCAATAAATGAGGTAGTACAGCAAATACAGACACATATACCTAAGGCATATCTCTTTTCTATTTCAAGATAGCATTTAAAGCCCATATTGGAGGTATAAAAGAGGTGGAATTCAAACTGTGGAAAATCCAATTAACAGATTTGGATGAAATACCTGAAAACCTCTACCCAGACTTCAGTGATAACAGAGAGAAAAAAATAAGTGATTGCCACATTATAGGCAAATTCCATGAAAATGAGCAAAACCTGACCACATTCTTACAAAACATTTAAACTAGGGAAATAAAAAAAATATTTCCAGTAGGAGAAAATACCAATTTTGACCCAAATAAACAACTGCCTAGCCTTAAGGTATTCCCAGCAACACTAAAAAATAGCAACACTAAAAAATCTTTGCAATGTGCAAAGATTTAAAAGGCAAAAGTGGTAGACATATTAACTTTCATTATTATACATGTGTGTGTATGAGTGTGTATATACATATGCATATGTACTTGTGTATATGTATGTATTTATATCTATGAAGAAATGTTACCCTATCAAATGAGAAATGAAGAAAAATTAGATATTAAGATACGGAACAACTGATAGTGAATAACAAAATCATTCTAACAAGAGAAGGCAAAATAAATACTGCCAGTTATTTTAGACCATCAAGAAACAGAGAATTCCCCTGCCACATAAACTGTTTCAAGATACAAAAATAGCAAAAGCGTCCCTTTTCCTTGTATGTTAACATGCTCCTAATTCTTCATTCATTCCATTTTCTGACCAAAAAAAAAAAAAAGGTTTAAATTAAAATTGCAAGCCTAAATCATTCACAACTAGAAATGAAAAATGAAAAACCAAGCAAGTATAATTCTTGAATACAAAATCCAAAACTAAGTTATAAGCAGGCAATGTATATTCATGGATGAAAGAAAAATTTCATTTTGAAAGTATATATGAAATAATAAGCCCTAAGAATAGAAATAAAGATATAGGCAACCAGTAGGCATTTGAAAGCATGTGAATTTCACAGGTGGTTAAACTAACAATTATAATAGGTGGTTAAACTAACAATTATAATACGGAATAGCATGACAATCGGCATCCATCTTAAATTGAAGGGACTTCCCATTTCGTTTGACATATAAAGAGCTTAGGAGTCATCAGCCCCATCCTCACAACAAGAAAAAAGATGAAAAAGCTGATATCAGCAGTTCTATTTGTTTTGGAAGAAGCTAAGGGATGGGGAGAACACCTTAGTGAGGATTGGAATTATATTGGACTTCTCTTCAGAAATAAGACCAACAAGAAGAAAGCGGAGTAAAACTTTTAAAGCTTTGAAAGAAGTGGTTTTGTGGGCTGGGCCCAGGGTCCCCGTGCTGTGTGCAGCCTAGGGATTTGGTGCCCTATGTCCTAGCCACTACCGCCATGGCTGAAAGGGACTAACATAGAGCTTGGTCTGTGGGTTCAGAGGGTGGAAGCCCCAGGCACTGGCAGCTTCCACATGGTGTTGAGCCTGTGGGTGCACAGAAGAGAAGAACTGAGATTTGGGAACCTCTGCTTAGATTTCAGAAGATGTATGGAAACGCCTGGATGCTCAGGCAAAAGTTTGCTACCGGGGTGGGGCCCTCAAGGAGAACCTCTGCTAGGGAAGTGTGAAAGGAAAATGTGGAGTTGGAACCCCCACACAGAGTTCCTCCTAGGGAACTGCCTAGTGGAGCTGTGAGAAGACCACTGTCCCTACACCCTAGAATGGTGTTCCTACACTGACAGCTTGCACTGTGAGCCTGGAAAAGCTGCAGGCAGACAACACTACCCTGTCAAAGTAGCCTGGAGGCATGATGTACCCTGCAAAGCCAGAGGGTCAGAGCTGCCCAAGACCATGGGAACCCATCTTTTTCATCAATGTGACCTGGATGTGAGACCCGGCATCAACAGAAATCATTTTGGTACTTTAAAATTAGACTGCCTTGCTGGATTTCAGACTTGTATGGGGCCTGTAACCCCTTTGTTTTGGCCAGTTTCTTCCATTCGAAATGGCTGTGCTTGACCAATACCTGTACCCCCACTGCATCTAGGAAGTAACTAGTTTGTTTTTGATTTTACAGCCTCATAGGCAGAAGGGACTTGCCTTGTCTCAGATGAGACTTTGGACTATGGACTTTTGGGTTAATGCTGAAATGAGTTAAGAGTTTAGGGGACTGTTGGGAAGGCATGATTGGTTTTGAAACGTGAGGACATAAGATTTAGAGGGGCCGTGGGCGGAATAATATGGTTTGGCTGTGTCCCCACCCAAACCTCAACTTGAATTGTATCTCCCAGAATTCCCATGTGTTGTGGGAGGGGCCTAGGGGCAGGTAATTGAATCATGGGGGCCAATATTTTCTGTGCTATTCTCATGATAGTGAATAAGTCTCATGAGATCTGATGGGTTTATCAAGGGTTTTTGCTTTTGTTTCTTCCTCACTTTCCTCTTGCCACTGCCATTTAAGAAGTACCTTTCACCCCCTGCTATAATTCTGAGACCTCCCCAGTCAATGTGGAACTGTAAGTCCAATTAAACCTCTTTTTGTTCCCAGTTTTGATTATGTCTTTATCAGCAGCATGAAAACAAACTAATTCATCTTGCTAGAGTTTTTCTAAAATCTTTAAAAAGAACTAGTTACTATTTCCCTAATATTCTCTAACGATTTTCTGTTTTCAATTTTATTGATTTATGTTCTTATTTTTATTACTTCCATCCTTCTGCTTGAATTCAGTTGACTTTGCTCTTCTTTTTCTAGGTTTTTGGAAGGAGACTAGATTAAGACTCTTTCCTCTCTTCAAAATGCATACATTTAGTGTCATAAATTTCCTCCCCAGTACTGCTTCAGCTGTGACTCAGAACCACTGACAAATTGCATTTTCATTTTTACTCAGTTCAATCCTTTTAGACTTATTTTTTGCCTGTGAACTATATGAAAATATGTTGTTAGTTTTTAGTTGTTAGAAAATCTATTGTATTTTTGTTACTGATTTCTACTTTGATTCCATTGTCATCATACTGCACACTCTGTATGCTTTCAATTATTTTAAATTTGTTGAGATTTTTAAATTATACTTGAAGTGAGTTTTCCATACACTGCATATAGTTTGCCCATGTTCGTTAAATCTGTCAATCCCTGTCTTGTACCTGATGTATTAAGACCATTTGCAGTAAATGAAATTACTGCTGTTAGAATTTAAATCTGCCATTTTATTTTTTGTTTTCTTTTTGTTCCGTTTTCATTTTGTTGAATTTTTCTGCCTTACTGGAGCAGTTTTAGAATTTCATTTTGATTTATCTATAGGGTTTTTGAATATATCTCTTTGTCTTGCTACTTCAGTAGTTAATTCCATTATTCCATTACATATACATTATTAAATTGCCATCACAGTGTGCTCATGCCATCATTTTGCCAGTACAAAGTATAGAAATCTCATCTACTCTTACTGTCTGCCCTCCCCTGCTTACAACGTAATTGTACATTTATAATATGGTTGTCTGTTGCATTTACTTATTCATTTGTTTATTTTCTTCACTCCTGACATTCCTGTATTCTTTATCAGGTCTTTCTTGTTTAGAGAATTTCCTTTAGCCTGTGTCCATGTGTTTTCATTGTTCAACACCCGCCTATGAGTGAGGACATGTGGTGTTTGATTTTCTGTTCTTGCGTCAGTTTGCTGAGAATGATGGTTTCCAGGTTCATCCATGTCCCTACAAAGGACATGAACTCATTGTTTTTTATGGCTGCATAGTATTCCATGGTGTATATGTGCCACATTT
>CAUYLG010033722.1:0-16051 GCA_963573385.1 Cacajao melanocephalus
AAACAGATCTGCCAAGGGCCGCGTGGCAGGAGGCAGCCAGTCAAGGAGGCAGAGGAGGATCTATGACTTGGACCTGGGTCAACCTGGCTCCTCTGTATCAGCAACCTCTGACCTCTGAGACGTTCCCTACAGCGCAATGCAGAGATCTTCAGGGCTAAGTCCAGTTGGATTTTTTGGTTTTGTTTTTGAAATGGAGTCTCGTTCTGTCATCTAGGCTGGCATTCAGTGGAGCAATCTTGGCTCACTGGAACCTCCACCTCCTGGGTTCAAGCAATTCTCATGCCTCAGCCTCCCAAGTAGCTGGGATTACATGCATGCGCCACCATGCCCAGCTAATATTTGTATTTTTAGTAGAGACGGGGTTTCACTATGTTGGCCAGGCTGGTCTCAAACTCCTGACCTCAAGTGATCAACCCACTTCAGCCTCCCAAAGTGTTGGGATTACAGGTGTAAACCACCACGCCTGCCCCAAAGTTTTAAACAACTTTGTCACCCCAAAATGTTCCCTCAGCTCCCTTCTGGTCAATGCCCACTACCCTGGGGCAATTGCAGAACTGACTTATTTTTTCTTTTTGTTTTTGAGACAGAGACTTGCTCTGCTGCCCAGGCTTGAGTGCAGTGGTGTAATCTTGGCTCACTGCAACCTCTGCCTCCTGGGTTTTTTTTTTTTGAGACAGTCTTGCTGTGTTGCCCAGGCTGAAGTGCAGTGGTGTGATCTCCGCTCACTGCAGCCTCAGCCTCCTGTCTTCAAGTGATTCTCCTGCCCTAGCTTCCCGAGTAGCTGGGATTACAGGCGCCTGCCACCACGCCAAGCTAATATTTATATTTTTGGTAGAGACGGGGTTTCACCATGTTGGCCAGGCTAGTCTCCTGACCTCAGGTGATCCACTCGCCTTGGCCTCTCAAAGTGCTGGGATCATAGGCGTGAGCTGCCATGCCCAGCCTGCTGAACTGACTTCTATCCCACAGGTGAGTTCAGTCTATTCTAGAGGTTCCCAGAACAGAATCGCAGCATGCATGCTCTGGTGTTGGGCTTCCTTCACGCAGCGCCATGCAGGGGAGTGTTACCACGGTGCCACTCCTCTTCATCGCCATGTATGACTTCACTGCACACACATGACAAGGCAAGGTTCTCCGTTCACCTGCTGATGAACTATGCACTATTAGGAGTGACATGGCGATAATCCCTCCCGTGAGAGGTTTTTTTTGGACATGTGTTGATTTTCTTGAATAAATGCCTGGAAGTAGACTTGCTGGCCGCAGGATAGGTGCCTGTTTCACTTTTTTTTTTTTTTTTGATAGAGAGGCTCACTTTGTCACCCAGGATGGAGTGCACTGGCACAATCTTGGCTCACTGTAACCTCCACCTCCCACATTCAAGTGATTCTCATGCTTTAGCCTCCCAAGTAGCTGGGATTACAGGCGCCCACTACCACAGCTGGCTATTTTTTTTTTTTATTTTTATTTTTTTAGCAGAGACAGGGTTTTGCCTTGTTGACCAGGCTGGTCTTGAACTCCTGACCTCAGGTGATCCACGCGCCTCAGCTTCCCAAAGTGCTGGGATTACAAGTGTGAGCCACTGTGCCCGCCCTGTTTCACTTTAAAAGAAACTACCAGTTTCCCGAATGGCTGTCCCATGCTTACGCCCACAGCCGTGTCTGTGAGTTCTGGCTGCCTGCACCCGTGAACCTTTTCCATGACCGCTGTTCTAGGAGGGAGGTTGTATCCTGTGGTGGCTTTAATTTGCCTTTCCCTGCTAAGGAATGACGCTGGGAATCTTTTAATATGCTATGGGCATCTGTGTAACTTCTTTTGTGAATGCCTGTTCAAGTCTTTTGCTCATTTTAAAATGGACTGTCTCCTGACTGCTGAGTTACAGGAGTTCTCTGTATGTCGCAGGCACCAACCTTGTTTCAGATATGTGAGTTGTGAATCTAGTCTGTGGTTTGCTTTATTTCCTTAATGGTGTTTTTTGATAAGCAGTTTTTATTTTTGATGGGTTATTTTGACTTTCAACCAGGGAATAATAGGCGTGCAGCTCCATTAGCTGGAGGTGCTGCCGGAGGAGGGCAGGCGGAGGGCGCCCCACACTGGGTGCAGAACCGGGAGGTGCCGCCCCTGCACAGTTGTCACTGGTATCAGATCACAGCAAAACATAGAGCCATGACTCTGTCATGTGAACAACTCGTCATGTGCCTGAAGTTATGACATCAACCTAAAACTATTAATTCACTGCTATAAAAAATTATCATTATTCCTTTGTGTATTTTCTAAAGATGACAATTTCTCTATTCCAAAAATTAACCATATTTTCTCCTTCCTTGGTCTTATACAGAATATTTTACCAGGGAGTTTAAACAGAACTCCCTGGAACTCCAATACGACATATGCAAAGATCTGTACCAGTCAAAATAAAGTACCTTCAGCAGCAACTCTAGAAATAGCTAAGAAACAAATGCTAATCAAGAAACAATTTTGCATTAGAGTCTTCAACCTGGCTCTAAGAAGAACTACAGGCAGCAGTGATCATGCTAAGAGTCACGTGGTGACAAAAACACACCGGGCCAGCGTCTGAGTTGGCAGCAACAACACTGCTCACCGAACACAGAGCTCACATGACATAGTCAGCATCGTTTCAGAACACACAGAAAGGACTGCTGGACGATGTGCTCCAGTACATAAACCAGCTTCTTCCGAATTGAAGAGACAAGTTAAAGATGACAAAGTTGAACTGAGGGCTTTCCTGCCTCAGAGTCTCAGCCGGGCCACCTGGACGAATGAGTTGTGAGCCTGTTCCACAGAAGAGGTGGTCAGAATGTGGTCAACGTGGTGCAGAGACCACTGCCCTCCCCAAACACTCCATGGCTCCCTCACATTCCCTTAGAGTTAGGCAGGATCCCACAACCAGTTCTGGCAACGGACTCTGAGCAGAAGGAACCAAGATGGTGGAGCCGCAGAGCAAAGCAGGCAGGATCAGGCAGCCACCACCTGGAGGACCACTGCCCTGGAAGAAGACACATGCTGCACGGTTCACTGTGTGAAGTCACTGATATCTGGGGCTTGTTCCTGAAGCACAGCTCAGCCTGGCTGATGCAAACACACTGACATTTTCCTGCCTGTCCCCGTTTTGTCCTTATTTTTTCTCCTGTTTTTTAAAAAAACGCTTTAATTACTTTATTCAACAAGGCAGACCTTTTCCCTTTAGGATTATTTCTTAAATATATTATTTTAAAACAAAACGTGGCATTTATTTGATGCTTTATTATTTATAAAATACTTTTCTGTATAAATTACTGAATAATGTAATCTTGTTTGTTACCTAACGGCATAAACTGACACTGAATAGTTCATTAAATGCTGTGACCTGATAAATTAAATTACAAATTTCATTAGTTTGCTAGACATTCCAATGCCTGACATAATGCATATTTATGTGTAGGGGAAATGAAATGTTATAAGCATCTTAAATATCTGCTAAGTGATGCAAATTTTCTTCCAAAAACTAGGATTATAATAAATCACTACAAAATTCCATATTCAATCTCTACAACTGGGTTAGTAGCCAACCATTTAAGAATTCCTTTAATTTAATCCCATAGCAGCAGTTGCTGTGGTAATTTGCACAGGAGCAGAAAGAAGCGGGATGCTGTATCTTTAAAAAAAATTAAAGATTTGCTTATAGCTACTACTGGAGATAACGAAAAAAAAAAAGAAAAAAATTAAAGGTAAAATCATATGCATTATTTGATAAACTAAAATCATCTTCATCCTTGAAATTAAAATTTCTTTTTTTTTTAAATTTCTTTCTTTTTTTTTTTTTGACACAGAGTCTTGCTCTGTCACCCAGGCTGGAGTGCAGTGGTGCAATCTCAGCTCACTGCAACCTCCGCCTCTCAGGTTGAAGTGATTCTTGTGCCTCAGCCATCCAAGTAGCTGGGACTACAGATGTGCGCCACCACGCCTGGCTCATTTTTGTATTGTTAGTAGAGACGGGTTTCACCATGTTGACCAGGCTAGTCTCAAACTCCTGACCTCAGGTGATCTACCTGCCTTGGCCTCCCAAAGTGCTGAGATTACAAGTGTGAGCCACACACCCAGCCTGAAATTAACATCTCTGCTTGTCATTTCAAGAAGACTGATGATGTTCCAGACCTAACAAGGACTTAGTGCTGCCCAAGGTCAACACTGTCCCTGAGGGAGCGCAGGTCATGCTGTCTGAGGCAGCTTGCTATTACTCATACAACCAGGAAGACACTTGCAAAGAAAACACCAGGCTAAAGGAAAGAACACGTGTAAATGTATCTCGGACAAGTTTTCATAAACCTAACACCTGCCTCATGCCCTGGGAAGGCTGATGGCAACTTATAGCAAGAGCTGAGAATTCTCCTGGGAGGGTGGGAGTCACGTCACCCACCAGGCGACGGTGTGTGATGACATCCTGTACCTGCGTGGGAGGCACTTTTATCTCTGATTACCTGTAACAAGGCCAAGTATAGCATCAAAACTCACATCCCAGAGTTACTCAGGAACGGAGCCACAAGTAGTACTGACCTTCCCTGCCGGCGCAGTGGCTCACGCCTATAGTCCCAGCACTTTGGGAGGCTGATGTGGGAGGGTGGGTGGAGCCCAGATTTTGAGACCAGCCTGGCCAGTATAGTGAGATCCTGTTCAAAATTAACACAAAAATCCTGTTGGGTACGTACTGTCACCAAGCAATTGGTCCCTGCCTGGAAAGTCCCTACCTGCTCCATGTGTAAACTTCCAACAAAAGTAATGTGAGTCAAACTAAAATAATTGTTTTTGTTTGTGTGCTTTTTAAGAAACAGGATCTTGCTCTGTTGCCTAGACTGGGCTCAACTCCTCGGGCTCAAGCAATCCTCCTGCCTCAGCCTCCCGAGCAGCTAGGACTACAGGTGTGCGCCACCATGCTTGGCTCTGAAATGACAGGCAGAAGCAGAGTGCTCAGAGAGAACACAGTAGAAAGGCGCTATGATGGGTTCAGTCACTGAAGAACGTTCAGTGGGGAGGTGGCAAGCTCAACTGAGTCCCAAAGGAAGAAGAGCTGAAGAAAGGAAAGCAGCCCCTGGAAGGAATACTGGGCCACAGGAAGAGAAGCACATGGGCAGCACGAACGTGCACAGTACATTAGGGAAGGGCAAGGCCAGGAATGGCTGAAGCCCCCAGTGCAAGAGGCCCCGGAATGCCAGGCTTGCGAGACCCTGGAAGCCACACCAAAGACTGGAGCTTTATTCTAGCGGCAGCGTGGAGCCACGTAGCATTGAGGCCAACACCCCTGGCGCTGCGTTTGAGGAAGACAGCTCTGGTAACCATGATGGGAGGTGGGCACACCTGGTGCCACAAGGCAGCCACTGCAGGACAGCAACTTGGTGGTGAGGGGGCTCCACCCTGGCAGTGGTGGGAGGAAAGCAGAGGTCCAGAAGCAGGGAGACCTTCAGCTAGATGGCCAGGACACTGCTGACCGACTAGTCAAAAGAGTAATCTGCTCTTTCCAGCAGAATTGAGTGAAAGCAACAGGGCACAGTGGCTCACACCTCTAATCCTAGCACTTTGGGAGCCCAAGGCAGATGGATCACCTGAGGTCAGTCGAAACAAGCCTGGCCAACACGGTAAAACTCCATCTCTACTAAAAATACAAAAATTAGCCAGGTGTGGTGGCACAGGCCTGTAATCCCAGCTACCTGGGAGACTGAGGCAGGAGAATCACTTGAACCCGGGAGACAGAAGTTGCAGTGAGCCTAGGCAACACAGTGAGACACTGTCTCAAAAAACACCCCCAAAAAACGGAATTTAGTGGGTGCAGAGAATCAAAGTTAGGAAAAAGAGCACATCTGGGGGAGGTTAAATTTGATATTGAACAAAATCCTCAAACGCAGTCACTGTGCTTCCATTCATTGCTGTGTGCACCCCCGACTGCTAACTTTTATTTATGATTATTATTTATGTATTTATTTTTTCTCCAACCCCACCCCAACCCGCTGCTGGCTTTTAAAAATATTTTTAGAGATGGGGTCTTGCTATGTTGGCCAGGTCCGTCTTGAATTCCTAGCCTCAAGCAATCCTCCCAAAGTGCTAGGATTAGAGGTGTAAGCCACTGCACCTGGCCCACTGCCAACTTTTAAAAGAGAAATGAAGCACCCCAGTTAATTCCAGATTAGTAACACGGGCAGCAGCCATGTCAGCCAGATGACTCTCCTTTATAGTCAATACCCATTCAATGCACACCGCCTGATGACAGCTGCCAGGCACAGTCTGTCACACACGGGCTCCTGGGCAGACAGCATGCCTGAATTCAAAACCTGTAATCCCTCACTTAAATATCTAATTATTAAAAGATCTCTTGGGCTGGGCACAGTGGCTCACGCCTGTAATCCCAGCACTTTGGGAGGCCAAGGCAGGTGAATCAGTTTAGGTCAGGAGTTCAAGACCAGCCTGGCCAACATGGTGAAACCCCATCTCTACTAAAAATACAAAAATTGACTGAGCATGGCTGTGTGCACCTGTAATCCCAGCTACTCAGGAGGCTGAGGCAGGAGAATGCAGGAGAATTGTTTGAACCCAGGAGGCGGAGGTTACAGTGAGCCGACATTGTGTCACTGCACTCCAGCCTAGTCAACAGAGCAAGACTCCATCTCAAACAAACAAAAAAGAAGTCTCTTGACCCACCTGCCTTTCTCACAGGATACAGACTGCACCTGAAGACAGCCCAATAGCTGCATACCTGCTGCCCCTGGTGATGCTCACTGCCCTACCCTGGCACAGTGAAGGCTGGGGAGGTGGCCATTCTTTCTAGGGGAGAAACCTAGCTTCAGTGGGATCGAGTCCCAGGAGTGAGAGGGAAACAGGAACGAGTCCACCCTGAGTCCAAGATGGCCTTGGGCCCTCCAGTCCGGTGTTCAGCAGATACTCGTTGAGGGGATGGTCTGGGGATCCTGGTCGCCTGCTCACCTCCCTTACCCCAACACGAAGCTGCCAACCCTGGACTTGACACATTCTCTCAGAATGTGTAGGAAATGGGAAAGGAGTCTTAATTCAACATTTCAAGATCAACCAGATAACTCAGATAAATAAAATCTAAAGCTCAGGGCAGGATAAGGGCTACTCAAGGTGGTGCTTTAACAAGAGATGCTGGATTCTCTTTCCCCGTGGCACAAACTGGGACAACACAAGCAAAAGCCCCACCAGCAGCCTGAGGATCTGTGCAGCTAACTAAGGCTAGAGAGCGCCCCCAAGCAGAGGTGCCACAGCTTTCGGATGGCCACGCTGCCGGGAGATGGCTCACACTTAAGACAGGATGCCCCCCCACACCCGTGCATCCCTCGGGGGGTTAGACTTGGGGGGTTGCTGCTCCCATTAGAAAGGAGAGGAAACCAAGGTCAGGCACGGTGGCTCACGCCTGATTGGGAGGCCGAGGCAGGCGAATCACTTGAGGTCAGGAGTTTAAGACTAGACTGGCCAACATGGTGAAACCCCATCTCTACCCAAAATACAAAAGTTAGCTGGGCCCAGGCACGGTGGCTCACACCTATAATCCCAGCACTTTGCAAGGTGGAGGCGGGCGGATCACTTGAGGTCAGGAGTTCAAGACCAGCCTGGCCAACATGGCAAAACCCCATCTCTACTAAAACTACAGAAATTAGCCAGGTATAGTGGCAGGCGCCTGTAATCTCAGCTACTTGGGAGGTTGAGACAGGGAGAACTGCTTGAACCTGGGAGACAGAGGCTGCCGTGAGCCGAGATCATGCAACTGTACTCTAGCATGGGCAACAGAAGGAAACTCCATCTTGAAAAAAAAAAATTAGCTTGGCATGGTGGCACATGCCTGTGGTCCCAGCTACTTGGGAGGCAGAGGTGGGAGGATTGCTTAAGCCTGAGAAGGCAGAGGTTGTAGTGAGCCAAGATCGTGCCACTGCACTTAGCCTGGGTGACAGAGTGAGACCCCATCTGGAAAAAAAAAAAAAAAGAAAGGAGAGGAAACTGCAGTTAAAAGCAGATTGCCCAGAGTCCCAGAGCCTGCCTGGGGCCCAGCTCTGTCCTGCCTCTGCCATGAGTCCCCACACCTCTGCCTGTGACCTCCTTGTACCCACTGCCTGTCTGATCCATTTCAGGCTCAGCTGGATACTGACACTGATTTGCTAATGATTTTGCAGGCAGAACGCAGGGGCTTAGTCAAAACCTGCCCATCCACAGCAACCAGGACCCCCAGGCCATCCCTCCGCTCACACACCCATCCCCTCAATGAACATCTGCTGAACACCGGAGGGCCCAAGGCCATCCTGGACTCAGGATAGACTCGTTCCTGTTTCCCTCTCACTCTTGAGGCTCAATCCCACGGAAGCTGGGTTTCTCACCTAGAGAAACCTCTCGTGAAGCCCAAATACACACCTTAGAGACCTGCACAACTTGGGCCAGCTAGCCAGCGCTGGGAGGACTGGACTGAGCCAGGAGGGGGCGCGAGCTGTGCTGGAGGTGGGAGGCCCAGGCAGGGCTGGCTCCAGCAGTGCAGACCCTGGCAGGATGCCCATTCACTCTGAAGCCTGCCATAATGCAGGAGCCTTCCTGGAAGGGCCGGCAAGGGGCCGTGCCAGGGACCCAGTCCTGCTTCTTACCCAAACAGTGCAGCTGAACGTGGCCTCCCACAGTGCTCAAGACTCAGGTGTAGGAGAATACACACCATGAACTGGACTTTGTACCCGCAGAGGGTACTAGCAGCATTTCCAGTTAGTCTGGGGAGGAGCTGCTGGAGAAAGGCTCAGGACCTGTAGGGTCTCTGAACAAATGAAAGGCTTCCCAGGGCAGGCGGCAGGTCAGCCAGCACCAGCGTTCAGGCCTCTCTCAGCCTCGGCCTAGTCTGATCAGTCACTGTCAGTGACGTGCAGCGGAGGGTGTTCTCAAGAAGCTAGATGGTGACTGGTGGGTCCAAAAGGCAGTGGGGAGGCCCAAAGCACAAAGAACAAAAATCGCCCAGACAACCCCAAGCCCCGGAACAGAACTTGCTTCTTTCAGTTGAGTTAATGTTCAGAGGCCTTTTCATGTAAAAGAATGGGTGACGTCTACTCAGCACCCTGTAGGAGCCCCTGGGGCTGAGCGCACCGGCCACCGCCAGGCTGCCTAGGACAGTGCTTGCTTTACAGTGGCAGGAGGCTTTCCTCGTCAGCTGGGAGCATACAGACTGCAATGCAGCCAGGAGCTTGCAGAGAAGGGGGACAAGCCCTTCTCTTCTTGCTTTCTTTTTTTTTTCTTTTGAGACAGAGTCTTGCTCTGTCACCCAGGCTGGAGTGCAATGGCATGCATCTCAGCTCACTGCAACCTCTGCCTTCCACGTTCAAGTGATTCTCATGCCTCAGCCTCCCAAGTAGCTGTGATTACAGGCTTTCGCCACCACACCCAGCTAATTTTTGTATTTTAGTAGAGAAGGGGTTTCACCATGTTGGCCAGCATGGTCTTGAATCCCTGACCTCAGGTGATCTGCCCGCCTCGGCCTCCCAGAGTGCTGGGACTATAGGCGTACGCCACTGTGCCCAGTCCTCTTCTTGCTTTGTTTCTCCCCCTCCTTTTTTTTTTCCTTTCGGTGAGTACATGCGGTTGAGTTCTCAAACATTAAATGCTTATGCAATTCAAGTCTACCATATAACCAAATGCTGGTTGTAAATTTAAAAACTCAGAAACCTTATAACCAGGAAGTTCCAGAGTCAATTCTGCTGAGTCAGTCCTGCTGAGTCAGTTCTGATGCAAGCGCAGGGCTCACCCAGGGCCCTGGGAGCCATCTGCACAGTTCCACCTTCAGGTAAACCCCACCTATGCTGCCTGATCCAGCAAGAATCTACTCAGAGAGAAACCTAATGTTGTGGGCTTATTTTATTATTTCTTGGAACATGAATGAATTATTTACAAATAGCACTACATTCTCTCCCTCTCTCTCTCCCTCCCTCTCTCTCTCTTTTCTTTCTTTTGAAACAGAGTCTCACTCTGTTGCCCAGGCTAGAGTGCAATAGTTCAATCTTGGCTCACTGCAACCCCTACCTCCCAGGTTCAGGCAATTTTCCTGCCTCAGTCTCCAAAGTAGCTGGGACTACAGGCATGCACTGTCATGCCCAACTAATTTTTTTTTGTATTTTTAGTAGAGATGGGGTTTCACCATGTTGGCCAGGTGGTCTCGAACTCCTGATCCACCCACCTCGGCCCCCCAAAGTGCTGGGATTATAGCCACTGTGCCTGGCCTACAAATAGCACTACATTTTTTAGCCTATTCTGTGGCTTTTGAAGGGAGATACAGAGAAAAGCAGGAGCTAGTGGGTGCAGGTCCTCCTGGATCTGGCTGAGCTGAAGGAGAGCTAGCACCTGTGTGCTGAGCCACTCTCCTCTGCCAGGCAGTGTCCTGAGGAGACGGACAAACGTGGCAGCGATCCCGTCATAGGGAACGCCCATCTTTCCAGCTTTTAAGGCCATATAGCTATGTCCCACATTCAGACAGACAGACAGGGGCATCTGCATCACCAGTATCCTTCAAGCTGCTCTCAGCAAATGGCCCCTTAACCTGAGGACGCACGCCCTCCTGGGGTTCTGACAGCCCTGCAAACCCTAAGGGGCAGGGAAGGGACAAAACCCAGAGCCTGTCTAGTCTGGAGTAGTAGCCAAGCGAGCTCCTGAAATCCAGCAACTTATAAATATCCTCTCAGAACTCTCACGAGTTGAACACAGGCTGGGCAGTTTTGTTCGACGTCATGTTCTGATGCAGTCTGAGGGCAGTCAGGGCTCCGGCAGGCATACTCACGAGATGGCCGTACCTAGCTGGGAGAGGTCCAGCCTGGTCCAGTGCATGCCCGTGGGGCAGCTCTTGGAGAGCGTCCTGATAAACACCTGGCCGAGGCTGTCCAGCGCCCACAGTGCATCCTGGCAGGCGGCATAGGCGCGCATCTCGGCGTCGGGAGGCAGCTGCACCGTGGAGGGCCGTGACTGTGCACTCTGGGCGCTGACGCTGCACAGGTCCTTGCTGCTCTGGCACAGCCACAGGGAGCTCCCTGCGAAAAGGGATCATGTTTGTCATCATGGCGCTGTCTGCACTGAGCCTCCCGCCCTAAATGCACAAGGCAGCCTTTGCCTTCCGGCAGATGCCGTCCACCCGGCCGCGGATGCCACTCGCTCACCTGCCCGTTCCCATGCAGGCAGGAGTGCTCTAGCACTTTAAGAAGTAGAATTCAGAGGCAAACACCACAGCTAACAAGAAACAGGCCTGAGATGTTTGAAAGAAATGGAAAGAAGGCAGGGCTCAGGAGATTTTATGAAGGCCGTAATGTTGGCTTACTGGTTCTGGCCTCCCATTTTCATGGGCTGGGAAGTTTTTCACTTAAACAAAGGCACCAGAGCATTTTTAATATAGAATGTTAATTCTGCCGAGAAGAGAAGACTATCAACTCAGTGCCCTGGAAGAGGGAGGGCTGGCAGTTCCTAGGAAGGATGCTGCCAAGGCGCTCCCCTAGGCCTCCTGGAGAGGGGGCTGGAGGGTAGGCCACCTGCTGGAGAAGGCTTAGGAAGCTGGAAATGCTTCTCTTCCCATCACTGCCTCAAAATCGTGTCTTTTCATTCCCTCCAGCATTTTAAAAAAGTCCTTTAGGTTTAACAGATTCTGTTTAAAATGCAAATAATCCTTAGGGCAGTTAAAACCTTGGTCACGGTACCTTATCTGAAGTATTATCTACAACTTGCGGCCACATGTTTTGGAATTCAAACCTTTTCTGGATTTTTGAAAACCTTAGCTAATGGTTATGCCATAGGTTTACAAAACAACCATGAGGGCCAGGCGGTCCCTGGTGAGGCGCGGTAACATCCCTGCAGCAGCACGGATACGGCCACAGCCCACAGGCCCACTGAGGCTGGAGGCAGCCCTGCGTGAGCTCCAGTCGGGTTTGGCTGCCAAACTCAAGAAATAACGTATTGTTTTCAGAGAGTCCCAGGTTTCAGAGCTGTGGTCCGAACAATCTGGTGAGTCAGAAGTTACTGTACTGACCCAATGACCCGCATCCTAGTGGGACTCATGGTTTGAACTAGCCAAACAATTCCCTCTTAATCACACATTTCATAGCGTCTTCGCGTTTAATCCTCAGTGGAATCCTGGGAGGAGGTACAGCTACTTCCCAGAGAGGTCACCTGACTGCCTGGGCTCCCAGCTAACTGGGTGGGGGAATTGCCTCTCCTGGCCACAGATGCCAGCTCCCACTCTCCCATGCTCTGGCTCCCTCACAAACCCCATGCTCTGTAAAGGACATTAAGTTCTGCCCAGGAATGTGGGCAGGAGCACCCCCTGCAAGGCAGGTCTGCCTAATGGGGTGCAAATGTGGGACTTAGGTGATCCAGAGTCTGTGAACAAGATGGAAACAGGTTGCTGGGAGGTAACAGAAGGACTCTGAAGGGGAGATGCGAAGGTGCCTGAAGAAGCTGTGGCCCCTGCCATGTGCTGCTGGAAGTCACCAGTTGCTGGCCCCGGTGGCCGCAGTGTGAGCTCCTCCTTCAGAAGGATACTTTCCCTCATCTTCACCATGCTCGGTCCCTCTCAGCGGCTCTTCTGGTCAGGCCTATCCCCTTCAGGGCCCTAGGCTCAGCTAACAAGGGCTATGGGCCTATGACACCCTCACGTGGTTGGTCTCAGAGGCGCGCCCCATCACCAATGAGGCCACAGTCGGACCCTGGTTTGAACCTTTCCAACGGCGAAGCCGTGCTCTAGATTTCTCAGCGAGGCTAAGACTGACCCACCTTCCTTTGTGGGAGCTGCAGAAGCCAACACAAAGGCCCATTTTGTGGCAGAAGCTGTCCCACGGGGAACAACGTGATGCCAGTAAGTGCCTGGAAAGAGTAAATAGGAAGAATGCGTTAGAGAAAGAAAACAGACAAAACCACTTCAGGGCCTAGGTCTAGACAACAGCTGGTCTTCAAACCCCTTCTCCAGATAATTCTAGAGTGTCCCTAAATTCAGCGACATGAGCCATCAGAGCCTGCCTTCACTTCCCTCTAAACACTTTCAGGTAGAGCCACATCTAGCCCAGGAGCGGGGAGGTCACGCACCAGGGAGAGGGTTAGAGAAAATTCACAAAGCAAGGGGTTCACTCACAGAAACAAACCCCAGGATGCATGGCCCCAGCGTCTACATTCACAGACCTGGCCAGAGCCTTGCATTTCCAGCAGTGGCCACCACCTTCCCTCCAGGAAATGGACCATTCTCTCTCCCTAGGCTCTTTAGGTTTATGTGGATTTTTTCATTTAAAATGTGAAATTGTTAACATAAAAATGACCTCCATTTGCTCTTCTTATGCCATTAAAGGTTTCCATGGGAAACACTCTCCAGACACAGGGATCCAAGTTTTAGGAATGACAGATTTTTCAAAAAGGAGAGAAACTGATCACAAAGCATAAAGAGGGCCCCACTGGACACTTCATACCGCTAGCACTAAATTAGCTTAAGTTGAGATCTTTAAGCTTTCCTTAAATGTTGGCTTTAAAGTGAGGCTGCCTATAAAGCCAGTGTGAAATATACAGCAATTCACTCACCGATGAGACTTCCCTTAGCCACGTGGAATTCATTCTTGCCCGAGGAGATCCAGACGCCACTGTTATTGACCCCGAGAAGGCTTGGCTGGCACTGAAGCTGCTGGGACCAAAATGCCATGCGCAGCTTATCTGCCACCTTTTCTACAGGGGCTTGGGCTGCTGTGGCCACCGAGTGAGTGGCATGGATTATCGTCTGAAATAAGCTGCACTGGTCAAACACCACATAGTCTGTGATGCTCACCTGGAAGGAGACAAGCAAAAACCCTGAGTCAGAGCAACGACAGTGTAGACTCTCTGCCTCGAGGGAAGGTTCCGGCCCAGGCCCACACGTCTGCATTTCTAGTAACGAGATGACCATCCAAGCACAAATGTGCACATGTGCACTTGTGGAAGGACCAAAAACATGTGGCAGGATGCCAGCAAACCGCTGACTCTAACTCTAGCTCCTTCATAGCGGTGGATTTAAAGCATGGAAGAATATATTCACATTTTAGACACTTTTATATAACACGGATCTTTTACAAGCATGTATTACATTTGTGATTAAATATCACCCCCCCTACACACTCCTTCTAAGAAGACTTTCATTGCAATCAGAGTGAGAAAGAATAATTTTGCCATCTTTTCTGAGACAGTCTTGCTCTGACATCCAGGTTGGAGTGCAGTGGCAAAATCATACTCAGCCTTGACTTCCAGGATCAAGCAATCCTCCCACCTCAGTCTCCTAAATACAGGTGAATGCCACCACACCTAGCCAATTTTTTTTTTTTTTTCTTGAGACAGAGTCTTGTTCTTGTCACCCAGGCTGGAGTGCAGTGACATGATCTCAGCTCACTGCAACCTCTGCCTCCCGGGTTCAAGCAATTCTCCTGCCTCAGCCTCTCAAGTAGCTAGGATTACAGGCATGTGCCACCATGCCCAGCTAATTTTTGTATTTTTTGGAAGAGATGGGGTTTCACCATGTTGGCCAGGCTGATCTCAGATTCCTGACCTCGTGATCCGCCCGTCTCACCTCCCAAAGTGCTGGGATTACAGGCATGAGCCACCGCGCCCAGTCCATCTAGCCAAATTTTTCTTTTTTTTTTTGAGACAGAGTCTCACTCCGTCGCCAGGCGCCAGACTGGCGTGCAGTGGCGCGATCTGGGCTCACTGCAACCTTCGCCTCCCGGGTTCAAGCAATTCTCCTGCCTCACCCTCCCGAGTAGCTGGGATTACAGATGCGCGCCACCACGCCCAGCTAATTTTTGTATTTGTAGTAGAGACGGGGTTTCACCATGTTTGCCAGGATGGTCTCGATCTCTTGACCTCGTGATCCGCCTGCCTCAGCCTCCCAAAGTGCTGGGATTACAGGGCCAATTTTAAAATTTTTTGTAGAGACAGGTCTCCCTATGCTGCCCAGGCTGGTCTTGAACTTCTGGGCTCAAGTGATCTTCCTGACTTGGCCTCCCAGAGTACTGGGATTATAGGCATGAAACACTATACCCGGCCTCAATTTTGCTTTTAAATTTAGGTATTTCCAATGGACAACACTATATGGTACTTAGAAACATAATAAGCATTTAAAAAGGTATGACAAGTAGTGTGATGAACTAATTTTTTGTTTGCTTTTTTTCTTTTTCATTATTTTTTTTTAAGACAGGGTTTCACCATGTTGGTCAGGCTGGTCTTGAACTCCCAACCTCAGATGATCTGCCCACCTTGGCCTCCAAAGTGCTTGGATTACAGAAGTGAGCCACCATGCCCGGCCGGTTTGGTTTTTTTTCGAGACAGAGTCTTGCTCCATCTCCCAGGGTGGAGTACAGTGGCGTAATTTTGGCTCACCACAACCTCTGCCTCCTGGGTTTAAGAGATTCTCCTGCCCCAGCCTCCCAAGTAGCTAGGACTACAGGTGCGTGCCACCACACCCGGCTAATTTTTTATATTTTTAGTAAAGATGGGGTTTCGCCATATTGGCCAGGTTGGTCTTGAACTCCTGACCTCAGGTGATCTGCCCACCTTGGCCTCCCAAAGTGCTGAGATTACAGGCGTGAGCCACCATGCCTAGCTATGCTGAACTAATTTATAATCTGAATTGGGACTACTAATAATTATTGCAGGGCAACAGCATCTGCACTGCTGGGTTGGATTACACAGAACATCACTGGCATAAATGCCCTACTCCTGGCCAGGCGCAGTGGCTCATGCCTATAATCCCATTACTCTGGGAGGCCAAGACAGCTGGATTACTTGAGGTCAGAAGTTCCAAACCAGCCTGCCAACATGGTGAAACCCTTACTCTACAAAAATTAGCCTGGCGTGATGGCACATGCATGTAATCCCAGCTACTCAGGAGGCTGAGGCAGGATAATTGCTTGAACCTGGGAGGCAGAGGTTGCAGTGAGCCGAGATCATGCCACTGCATTCCAGCCTGAGCGACAGAGTGAGATGCATCTCCAAAAAATAAAAATAAAAATAAATAATGCCCTTCTCCTATCACAGCCTCATGCAGGCC